>JBCEWC010019151.1:0-11571 GCA_038996855.1 Solanum aculeatissimum
GAAAATAAGTAATACAAAAGTAGTACATATATTAGAGTAAAGTTTAATAAATAATAAAATATAAAGGATAAATTAAAATTATTTAAATTTAAATAAGGGTATAATTGGAAAAAAAATAAAAGAACCATGGGATACCACCAAATTGGTGGTTTCAAAAAGTAAGGATTTTCATGGTTACAGAACCATGAAACAAAATCATACCATACCACATAATTAATGAAATAATCAAAACAAACGTGGTTCTCTTACTAACCATACCATACCACCAAAAACCACCATCCAAACAAGCTGTTAAGCTACCTCCCTACGTGTTCTTTCCCCTTAATCAACTCTTTCTGTCACCCTCCACTCTCCCTTCTCCCTTCTTTACCCCATTCTCTAGTTCCATTTTTTGGTGTGTGATTTTTGCTAATTAGTTTTTTCTTTTTTATAGGTTCTACAAACTAAAGGAATGGTAAATATGTTTTAAAATATAAAGATAATTTTTTATTACGTGGGCTTGATGATTCACAATCTAATTATATATGAGATTTTCATTGTTTCACTTTGATGTGGAGATTGAAATTGCTTCACCTTGAATAAAAGATTGAAATTGTAATGTTCAAGTGTTCTACACAACTTTATATTACTTTAGTTTGGCATGAATTTAAACTCATGAAGTTTATTAATGAAATAGTTAATTTTGATTTGTATTAAATGTGTTATTTTGAAGGCTTGATGAAAGTAAAATTTCATATTTATTATTAAGATAATAATAATTTTATATAAGAATCCACATATCAAATTATTAATTATGTAAATATTGATCTTCTATCATGACATTTTAAGCCCACACAAATTTTATTTTTAAAATATTGAGATAATATTGTGAAGGTTCTAAAACATCACAAATTGAACTAAAAAACCTCCACAAATTAAAAAGTCATTTTGTGGAGGGCGTCGTGGAGGTTTATTAAAACTGCCACAAATATGCTCGTGACAAGGATAATTGTAGCTCTTTTAAAAATCACCACAATTATATTTGTAGAGTCCTTAAACTACCACAACTTGACAAAATAACCTCCATAAATTGACTGTTTTCTTGTAGTGTATATAGGAGAATTTTGATCTTCATAATCTTTTATAATATTGTGCTATATTGTATCAAAGATATCGACAAAATATCATTTTTGTCGGTTTGCAATGCGACATAACTTATTGAGATTTCATCACTTAATTATTTTTAGGTAGCTACCCCTCTCATGAGGTTTCATGAAGTGTTATATCATAAGCTTTTCAAGAGCACATTGCCTCTTTGTTATGACCATTTTGATCATTTGCTCCTTTCTTTTCAAGAATTATTTTATTTGGGATCAATTGCATGTTTCATGTATATCAAAGACTGTATCCTTCAAGGACATTCAATAAGAGTATTTCAACTCTTAGTTTCCTATTATCTTCCCCTTATGTTAGGCAACTAACATATATTCCAATCTATCTTGGAGAATCCATCATTTATGCATCATGGTATATTTATTAATCATATGTCACATATCAAAATTATTAGATGAAAATTATATGGTCCCTGACCATAAATCTATTGAGGGAGAAATTGATCATAATGTATTGGTCTGATGCATATCTTTATATACAATTTATCATATTTTAGACTGTCTTTGTTCTCATAAGCAACGATTGACCATTTATTTGAGGCGTTTAATGTCAATCAATTTGGACATTTATCAATATTATCAAGATGAATTGTCTTGATTATGTATTTTGAAAGTTGTACTCTTAACTCAATTATCTTGCACAAATAATTTTACAAATGTCAAACTTTAGGTTGACAATAAATGCACATGTGATTATTTTATAGATGCATCCATTTATAATATCACATGAAAGTGAACGAGGCTATATTCACCATTCATACTTTCAGAATTTAGGAAATTCAATCCCAACATTGGTTGATCCAATCAACTTATCATGAGAACAGGCAATCTTGAAGAATTTTTTATTTTTTCATTATATGTCTAATAAGTAAACTCCAAGTTTACCATGACACGTATTTTTTACTTTAGTAAATTTTTGATGTACTATTACATGAGTAGATTTCAAATTTATTACTCAGGGAGTAATTTTCATATTTATTTCTTTTCAATTACTCTATCTCTCTTCTGGAGATGAATTGTGATTCTATCACAATAAAGTGTACATTCATATTGAGAAATTTTATTGAATACTATCACATCACTTCAGAGAATGAATTTGTATCTACAACATTTATCAAAAAATTCTCATTCTTCAAGAATGAAACACAATCATCTTAGCATATCAATTTATGATAGCTTAGTACCTCATTCCATGTTTATGTGCATTATACAATCACTTTTCTTCTTCAGACATTATGCACTGCTACCACATTCACTTTAGAGAATGAAGCATTTTAATGAAATATATTTTATGACTTTTCACCAAAAGCACATTATTTTGCTTTAGTCATCATTATATCATTAATATAGTCATTGAGACTTGAACCCAACGTCTTACTAATATAAAGATATCTTAGACCATGAATCAATGAGGGTTGAACTCAAATATTATTATCATGGTGCATCGAGACTTTAACCCGATGTTTTACCCTTTTTGGTGTGATAGAACTTCAATCTATTCATTATTTCATAGACATAGAACCATCACCAATCAAGTGATTTATTTTTCTTTCAGGTTGTGCGAAGTAATCTATTACATCAAATTGTATGATGTTAATATCACTTTCAGATATAAAATTTACTTCAACATTTTTCTCTTTCTTCTTTAGTGATGCTTGCTCAATCAAGTATTTGGGAGTACGACAGTCACGTGAATGGTGACCTTTTGCACGACATCAATAATATCCTTTTTGGTGGTAATTTTTTTGTGAGTGATTAACACTAGGATTTTTTTTTTAATTCTTGACCATTATCAGGACCACGATCAGATCCACGATCATTTCCACGCCTAATATGGTAGACATGCACCTCATTCACTTCAGAAAGTGGTGAAGATCTAGTAGGTTGATTCTCATGATTTTTTATTTACAAATCATTATTTTGTTCAATCACAAAAATATGAGAAATCAATTTATAATACTTCTTCTCTCAATATTGATGTTGTAGCAACATATTTGAAGCATGAAACGTGGAGAACATCTTTTCCATTATATTAATATATAATTATTTCTCTACACAATTTTAATTAAAAAGTGATTTTGAACATAACAGAATCATACTCATGAATAGACTTAAAAGTCTTCTAGCCTCAAATACATTCGATCATATAGTGATTTTGGATGTATGATCATCTTCAAGTGGTCATATCTTTCTTTTAGGCTTTTCCACTAAACAAGTGGATCCTTGACTGTAAGATATTCAATTTTCGAAATTTCATCAAGATGATGATGCAAGAATTTCATAACTTTAGCACAGTCTTGTTTTGATGCTTTATTTTCATTCTTAATAGTGTCTCCAATACACCAAGCATCCAACACCTATGAAGGGTAGTTCTTGTCCAAACTATGAAGGTCAACAAACTCAAGTTTTATAAGGTCAGTCATATCAATAAAGAGAAAATAAATAAATAATACCTTAGTCTTCAAACTTAACCTTCAATTTTTCAGGTGGTAGAGTCTTAGCCTTGAAACTTAATCTTCACTCTTTAAGATGGTAGAGTCTCGCGCTGATAACGTGTTATGAGAGTATAAAGTAAAAGAACAAGAAAGTAGAGAAAAAATTTCTTATTTCTCTTGAATAATATTCAGTTGTATTTTACCATGAAGGACACCCTTATATTTATAGGGAAAAACCGATGTAGTCTCCAAGTAAGAAATTGACTTGGTCTTCAAGTAGGATTCCTAACTCTTAAAGGAATCCACATAATAGACATTCACTACAAATTAAATATGTTTATAACGAATTGAATGATATTATATTTTTTAACTCCCAGTAAAAGAAAACTAGAATATCTTTAAACAATTTCTGAAATATGAAATGCATTAATCTTGTGCTTCAACATTTTTCGTTGCTTATACTTCTTTACACTTTCTCTTAGTATGTGTTCTTCAAACTGGATGATCTGTCAAAAGACAGGCAAATATAAACACTTCATATAAGGTTATTAATAACACTCCTAATAACTATTATCTTCTTTTTCTTTTCCGCAAAATCAAAGATTAACCACAATAAAATATAAAATTTATTTCTGTTCTCACAATCAAATAAAAAAAATTAGACTTTCTAGTTCTAGACGTAAAGTTATTTGTTTTGTATTTTGCACCTTAAGTTATTGACTTTTTGCACATTGCTTCATGGATAAAACCTGCAACTTCTTTTAGTTTCTCTTTTTATACTAATGTTATTCACCTAATATAAATAATTCAATATCATTAAAATTATTGTGAGATACAAATCAATTATATCTTCTTAAATTTTATATAATAAAAAAAAATATGATTTCTTAATTAATTAGTAGTTGATTATATGTCATGTAAAACGTTTTGAATTGTCTGTTTGTAAAATTTCACTTTGTACTTGTCAAACTCAAATGAATGATTTTTGTTTGTATACACCTATTAGTTTCACAACCAATAACGAAAAAAAATTGACACAATATATATTTTTTTATTAGAAGAAACATTATTACTGAATACCAATTCTTAAGTCTGTCGATCGCGGTAATTTGCAAGTGGAGAAATATCTATCCTCTTGAAAAAATTACTTACTGCCAAATTTATATAACTTTTCTACCTTAAATTAATCTCATAAACCTATAATTATATATTTAATATTATTACTTCTATTTTAAATTTTTATTTCATTAAATTTTTTTGTTTTTACCTACTTCATCTTGCATCTTTAAAAAGGTCAAGTAAAGATGAATAAATTATCTCTCAAAATAAAAACATATACAAAAACTGTATCAAGAAAATATTTAAGTTAAAACAAAATTGTGCCAAAAAGACTGTAACTAAATGCTTTTATATTATTTCAAAATTTTATATAATTGACTATAATAAGAATGATGGATAGAGTTGTTAGAAAATAAAACATTAATATTTTTTTCTTTTTCTTTTTTTTATGAAATAAGTAAAATTATAAAAGATGGAGGATTCTTATCAGGATGATGAAATGATTAACAAAACATCACTTGCTATACTTATAACATGATTTGATTTGATCTCTTTGTACTCAAATTAATTAAAACATATTTTCACACTAACTAATATGTTTAACGACGGGATATCAGACTTTTTAATGATCAAATATTATTCCCTCATTAATGTTGGATTAAAATTTGTCTTTAACGACCGCAAAAAAATTTGGTCACTACAAGTGTATTTATAATGACCAGATTCATTTTTCTTCGTTAAGAAGTGGTCGTTAAAAGTCATTTTTCTTGTAATGTAGATTAAACTTATAGCAATATGGGTGTTATTGAATTCATATTCTTATGAAGGTTATATATTTGATAGATTTGAAAGGTTCTAAGGCATTGAGGAAGGAAAGAGCAGTGGTGAACTAGCTTGACTTTGATTCTTCGACTTGAGGTGGGTTATGTTATTCTATGTGTTAGAAAGACTCTTAATAGAAATTGATATTCATTGAGTAATATTGTGAAATTACTCTATGCAGTTAATTATTTTGATTTGGATGATTGATATGTGTTGTGATTGGTCTACAATCCCAAACCATGATTAAATCCATAATCTTGAACTTGACTTATCAAAATTATGTCTTGAATAAAGAAAGTTTGATGAAATATTGTTAATGAAGTGAAAGGTAATGATAAAGAATGATGAATTAAATAATTTGGATCGGGTGTCACGTTCCGACACGATATTATGGGATCAGGTGTCACGTTCTGACACGATATATTTGGATCGAGTGTCACGTTTCAACACAATATTATAGAATCAGGTGTCACGTTTCGATACGATATATATTGGATCAGGTGCCATGTTCCAGAACGATAATATTAAAGAAAAATATATTAAAATGATTTAATATGCTCAATCTCAAATAACCCACTTCCCAATAGAAGCATGATATGGAGGCTTGAGTCCTCATATGTGTTCTTGATATATTGTGTACTTGTTTTATTGGGTGTTACTTATACTTATTGCTTGTTGCTTGTCACTATAAGTGTTATAGTTGATTTCCTGCTATTACTTTGTGTATATTAGTTTCTATTTTGAGTCGGACGGTGATACCTACTCAATATATGTCCGTATTGATCCCTACTTGTATTTTTCTTTCTTTTAACTTGTGGAGTGCAGTGTTCCAGCGACTTCAACTTGCCCTCAACTCTAGCCAATCTCTAGTATATCAGATTTCAGGGTGAACTATCCTCCCAGCTCGTATTGGATTCTCTCGGTTATGGAATAATGTCCTTAGTTTTTGGACATAAACTATTTTATTTACTTATTTTAGTGTTGCTATTATAAGACTTAGTATTTGAGATTAGATGTTCTTGATGTGATGACTTTCACATTTTGGGGAATGTTATGTAATAAACTTGGTGACTTTTGATTATTTCTTGCTTTATAAGTTTGAGTTTTTGACTATTATCGTATTTTATAAGTTGAACTACTAATATAGATTGAGATTTGTATGTTGGTTCGTCCACCTATGATGGTAAGTGTGAGTGCTATTCATAACCCATTTTAGTCATGCCATTAGGAGAGAAAAAAGTTACAAAAAGTGATGGAGAGAGAAAAAAATTGCAAAAGGTGATGAGAGCCATTGAAAATTTATTAGGAGATAGAAAAAATTATAAAAATTGATGAAAGAAAGAGAAATATTGTAGAAATTAATTGAAGAGAGAGAAAAAATTAATGGAAGAAAGAGAAAAAATTGATAGAAGATAGATAAATGAATAAAAATTAATGAAGAAAAGGAATGTCATTCTTTTTGGCTATTTCAAGTAAAAAAAGTTTAGTTATTTTGGGTAAAAGTACAACTTGTACTGAAATTCATAATTAATATTATATAATATAGGAAAAGAGTAAAAAATGCCCTTAAACTATATAAAAGGAACAAAAATTTCTTTCATTTTTTTTGGCTATTTCAGCTAAAAAAAGTTTAGTTATTTTGGGTAAGAGTAAAATTTGTACTGAAATTCATAATTAATATTATATAATATAGGAAAAAGAGTAAAAAATGTCCTTTAATTATATTAAAGGAACAAAAATTTCTTTCATTTATAGTTTGACCCAAAAATGTCCTCACCGTCAATAATTTGGTCCAAAAATGCCCTTATTGTTATTTAATGGGTCAAAAATATTATTTTTCAAATAAATTTATTATTTATTTTATTTTTGAACACGTTATTTTTCTAATAATTTTTTTAATTAGTAGATATTATTCCTACTTCAATTCAAGAAAAAAATATAAAAATTATTTTTTTTGCTTTATTGTGATTACTATTTTTTATCGTTATTTAAATAAAAAGTAATGTTGGTTTTACTATGATCTTATATTTATGACATATATTATATTTTACAGGGGTACGATGTTCTATCTTAATTGATAAAAGAAGGTTAAGAAAAAAAAAGCTCCAGGATTCAAGGAACAAGTCCCTCAGGCACCGGTAGAAGAACAAGTAACCCACACCGAGTTTAGGAATATGGTGTCTATATTGGCCCAAGCAGTGGCTAACCAAGCCCGGCCAATCAATTCCGTGAATGTGGGTACTCCAGCTTCTAGGGTGAGGGATTTCACCCGGATGAACCCTCCGGAGTTCTATGGCTCCAAATTGGATGAAGATGCTCAAGAGTTCATTGATGAACTCACGAAGGTATTGACTATCATGGGGGTGAGTTCGGAAGAGAAAATTGAGTTGGCAGCATATCAATTGAAAGATGTGGCCCAAGTGTGGTATAACCTATGGTTGGTTGAGCGAATGGTTGATGTCAAAGTTAGTTGGGAAGAATTCAAAATGATTTTCCTTGACCGTTTCTTTCCTCTTGAGCTTAGGAAAGCCAAAATGACCAATTTCATCAATCTTCAACAAGGTGGTATGACCGTGAGGGACTACTCTCTCAAGTTCACTAAGCTTTCCAAATATGCTCCCATGCTTGTATCCGACCCTCGTGCAAGAATGCATAAGTTTATTTTGGGTATTTCAGATTTGGTGGTAAAATAATGCCGAGCCGCTATGCTCATTCGCGATATGGACATCTCTAGGCTCATGACTTATGCCAAGCAAATCGAGGGTGAATATCTTAAGGAAAGGAGGGTGAATGAAGCTAAGAGGGCCCAATTTTATGGTGGGTTCTCCAACTTCAAAAGTGGTGGTGGTTTTGGCCGGTTCCATCAAGGCCAAGGTTTAAATGTGAGGGTTGCTAATCCATGAGTGCCTCCTCCTAAGGCACAAGTTGGGTGTGGTCCCCAAATTACTCTTTGTGGTCAATGTGGAAAACATCATTTGGGTGATTGTAGAAGGGCTTCAGGTGCTTGCTTTGGATGTTGGGGTTTGGACCATAAGATTTCTGACTGTCCAAGGGGTGCAAGGAAAGATCAAGTGGCTCCCAGTGGTCAAGGTCCGTCGAAAGCTCCGGTTGGTGGTGCTCTTAGAAACAACCAATTTTATGCTCTTCACACCCGGCAAGAGGTGGAGGAAGCTCTGGATGTCGTGACTGGTATGCTAAAAATATTTGATTTTGATGCTTATGCTTTACTTGATCCGGGTGCAAATTTATCTTTTATGACTCCTCTGTTGGATGTTAAATTTGGTTTGAGTCCTGAAACTCTAAGGGAACCCTATTTGGTGTATACCCCCATGGGTGAGTTTATTGTTGCCCGGAAAGTGTATCAGAGTTGTCTTGTCTCTGTGTTGCATAAAGTGTTCCCCGATGATCTTGTAGAACTTGAGATGTATGATTTTGATGTTATCCTTGGGATGGATTGGTTGCATGCATCGTATGCCTCGATTGATTATAGGACTAGGCAAGTTAAATTTTAGGTTCCTAATGAACTCGTGTTGGAATGGAAGGGTAAAGATTCCGTGGTTAAGGGTCAATTTATTTCTACCTCAAAGCCCGGAAGATGATTTATAAGGGGTGCATTTATCATATTGTGTGGGATAGAGATGTGAAGGGTGAGTCACCTAAGCTTGAATCGGTTCCGGTGGTTAATGCGTTTCTTGAGGACTTGCTCGATATTCCTCCCCATAGAGAAATAGATTTTGTCTTAGATCTCCTTCCGGATACTCAACCTATTTCTATTCTTCCTTATCGTATGGTCCCGACAGAGTTGAAGGAATTGGAAGATCAATTGAAAGATTTGCTAGAAAAGGGTTATATTAGGCCGAGTATCTCACCTTGGGGTGCTTCTATGTTGTTTGTGAGGAAGAAGGATGGGTCACTCCGAATGTGTATTGATTATCGGCAATTGAACAAGGTGACCGTTAAGAATAGATACCCGTTGCCTAGAATTGATAATTTATTCCACCAACTTCAAGGAGCTACTCATTTCTCTAAAATAGACTGTCATTTGGGTTATCACCAATTGAAGGTGAGGGAGTGTGACATTCCCAAGATGGCCTTTCAGACTCGTTATGGTGACTTTGAATTTGTGGTGATGTCATTTAGGTTAACCAATGCTCCGACGGTGTTTATGGACCTTATGAATCGGGTGTTTAAGATGTTTCTTGATAATTTTATAGCTGTCTTCATTGATGAAATTTTGATTTACTCCCGTAGTAAGCAAGAACATATGGATCACTTGAGATTGGTGCTTCAAACGTTGAGGGAGAAGCAATTGTATGCCAAGTTTAGCAAATGTGAATTTTGGTTGGGAGAATTGCTTTCCTTGGTCACGTGGTGTCCAGTGATTGCATCAAGGTTGATCCTAAGAAAATCGAAACGGTGAAGGATTGGCCTAGACCATTGACCCCTTCGGATATTCGAAGCTTCCTTGGTTTAGCCGGTTATGATAGAAGGTTTGTTGAAGGGTTTTCCTCTATAGAGTATCCATTGACTAAGTTGATTCAAAAGAAGGCCAAGTTTGTGTGGTCAAATGAATGTGAAAAGAGTTTTCAAACTTTGAAGGATCGACTTACACCAGCTTCGATTTTGACCTTGCCTAATGGGTTAGATGGATTTTTGGTAAATTACGATGCATCGTGTATTGGTTTGGGTTGTGTGCTTATGCAACATGGTAAGGTGATAACTTATGCGTCCCGATAATTGAAGGTGAATGAACAAAATTATCCAACCCATGATATTGAGTTTGCGGCGGTGGTGTTTACCTTGAAAATTTGGCGTCATTATTTATATGGGGTTGATGTGGATGTCTTCACCGATCACAAGAGTTTGAAATATGTGTTCACCCAAAGAGACCTTAATTTGAGGAAAAGGAGGTGGTTGGAACTTCTCAAGGACTATGATATGAGCGTCCTTTATCACCCCGACAAAGCTAATGTGGTGGTGGATGCCCTTAGTTGGCTCTCTATGGAAAGTATGACACATGTGGATAAAAAGAAGAAGGAGATAGTGAAAGATGTGCACCGTTTGGATAGTTAGGTGTAAGGTTGGCTGAATCCGACAATGGTGAGGTTTTTGTGCAAGGTGGATTCGAGTCTTCCTTGGTGATTGATGTTAAGAATAAACAAGACCTAGATCCTTCCTTGGTAGAGTTGAAGAAATTAGTGGCCGATGGAGATATTGGGGTTTTCTCCCAAGGGGGAGATGGTGTGCTACGACACCAAGACCATTTTTGTGTTACGAATGTTGATGGCTTAAGGGCGATTATCATGAAAGAGGCTTATAATTCTCAATATTCTATTCATCCGGAATCTATCAAAATGCACCGAGATTTGAGGGAGTTGTATTGGTTGCATGGTATGAAGAAGGATGTAACCAAGTTCGTGTCAAAATGTCCTAATTGCCAACAAGTAAAGGTGGAACATCAAAGGTCGGGTGGTTTGACACAAGATATTGAAATTCCTACTTGGAAGTGGGAGATGTGAACATGGATTTTGTGGTTGGATTACCTCGTACTCAGAGACAATTTGATTCTATATGGGTTTGGGTTGATAGGATGACTAAGTCATCTCACTTCTTACCGGTTAAGACTAGCTATAGTGCCGAGGAGTATTCTAAGGTGTATATTCCGGGGTTGGTGATATTGCATGATGTGCCAATGTCTATCATATCGGATCGTGGTACTCAATTTACTTCTCATTTTTTGAAGTCTTTTCGAAAGGGACTTGGTACTAAGATCAAGTTGAGCACCGTATTTCGTCCTCAAACCGATGGGCAAGCCGAATGAACAATTCAAACCTTGGTGGACATGTTAAGGGCTTGTGTGTTGAAATTTAAGGGAAATTGAATGATCATCTACCGCTCATTGAATTTGCTTACAACAATAGCTTCCATGCTAGCATTGGTATAGCTCCGTTTGAAGCTTTGTATGGTAGGAGATGTAGATCTCCGGTTGGTTGGTTCGAAATAGGTGAGACAACCTTGGTAGGCCCGAATTTGGTTGTTGAGGCCATTGAAAAAGTGAAGTTAATTAGGGAAAGGTTGAAAATGGCTCAAAGTCGCCAAAAGTC
>JBCEWC010019152.1:0-11571 GCA_038996855.1 Solanum aculeatissimum
GGCTTGATCGAGGGTCTTCGGGTCCTCTTTCGCCATGTCACATCTAGGCCCCCTATCCGGGTCGTGACAGTGAGACCCCTATGGATTTTGTTCTAATACATATATATATTAATCAGCAGATGTGCATCGTAGGACAGACATGCATCACGATTATTTGACATTGCATCGCATGATTCACATCCCATGGCATCCACAATATCTCATATCATTCTTATTTTGATACTTTCTTTTGAATTGTTGATTAGACTGAATATTTATTGTATCATTTGACTTGAGTATTTATTGAAGGTATATTGAGATATGATGCTACGTGATGATTATACCTATATTCCTATGATTGTATATTATATTGTGTTGTGACTTTTCTTAGTGCAGGCGTGTAGTTCAGCGATATATGGTTGAAAGTTAAGGAGTGTTTGTGTTCTTCATTACTTTACTTTAGGTTAGTTGGTGCTTACCTCTTGCTACATTTTGTAGGTTGTGAGCCTAGTCTCATTTGATAGATCTTCCCAATTATAGGATCAAGATTCTGGATCCCTTGAGAGGTAGTTGCTTGTCTCTTTGGCCGACTTTTGAGGATTTTTTTATGCTATGTTTTTTTTAGGACTAGACATTGAGGCTTATATTATCATTTGGGTATTCTTAGTATTAGAGGCTTATACATGTGACACCAGTTTTGGGATAGTTGTACCTTTTGATTTCCTATGCTTATCTTATTAGATTGTTTGTCTTCCACTTTTATTATTATGTTGAGTTGCTTAGTTTTTGGGTTGACTCACCTTGGTGGGTTAGGTGAGTGTCATCACACTTGGATTTTGGGTCGTGACAAATTAGTATCAAAGCCCAAGGTTTATAAGTCTCACATGTGCACAAGCTCAGTCGAGTAGAGTCTTAAGAATCGGTGCGACGATATTTGTTACTTATCCTTGAGAGGCTAGGGAATATGTTAGGAAATTCCCTTTTGTTCTTTTAATTCCTATCGTGCATGGTTGTTATTGGGTTTCTAGATATTGTGTCATCGTATACATGTGCTCATGCATGTATCTACCCCAATAGGTGATCCTTTAATGGCAGGAACTTGTGCTTGGTGTTTTGTGCGAGAATATAAGATGTCATTGTGCGGTTTGGAATTTGATCTAGCTCTGAGAAAAAAGTTATGGACTTAATGGGTGAAGGTATGGTCAGCCTCGGATTGTCCAATAATTTGAAGAGATTTGAGTTGCGTTGAGGACCGATAAGGTGTGTTAAAGGTGAGGTATTGAAAGGTGAAACTAATTAGAGGACTTTATTAGCATCATATTCTTTTTGGGTACCCATTCAGTGTCGAGGGTGGTACCTTCCTGGTCTACTAAATGTTTAGGGTGATTCATAAATATGGCATAGCGTGTGGTTAGAGGAATGACTATGTTATCAGTGTAATGATTATAGGATTACATTTGTTAAGTTTTTCAAATGATGGTTTCTTAGTATAGGTAGAGGATGACATTGTGTTCATTGAAATCAGAACTTCTACTACATCTTCTTGGAGTGGGTATATAGCACGAGTAATTATGATATAGTTGTTATGGCGATGTCTATGCCTATTTGGTGAGGGTTATAGGTTGTCTTGCTTCCACTACCCATCTAATTTGTGGAAGAAAGTATACTGCTTGGTGAGGGATAAAACCAATTTGATTATGTGTGATAGTTATTCAATGAGACAAAAGTGTGGATTATTCGAGCACAAACTTCTTGGGGTTATGATGCATACTAGTGGTGAATCTAGTAGGTCTTCCGATGTGGTACTGGTAATATATGAGAATAGAGGTATTGCTCTTAGAGCATGAACACTATTTTCTAAGAAGTTATCAGTTGTTGCACTTACTCAGGTAGCGGAGTTTGGCATTACCATCACATTTGGGAAGAACTAATTGGTTGTTACTATGGATGCTAGAGTTAAGAATCGGTCATAAGGAAAGTCATAGTGGTGAATCATAGAATAGGTATTAATATGTTTAAGTGTGGATTTTATCCCAGAGATCTATATAGGGACTGGTGACTTCATTGTAAGACAAGAGGAGCACATTGATATTGAGATAACAATCGTATGCACTAATGAGATTTTGATAAGTTCACTTGTATGAATGTAAATGGAAATGTTAGTAAGAAAGTGCATGTGGATAATTGGTTGAGTGCTCTCGACTCCGCGCTTACGCTTAGCACCCACCCCTACTCAGGAGGTTTTGAAGCGGTCGTACTCAAGAATTTAAACCTAACTTGGTTAGGATCGATCCCACGAGGAATAAGGTAGACCCTGGATTAGCACACTTTCAGTAACTTGACTAGATATACTCTAGTATCTCCCAAAAAAAATTTAAAAAAATGACTAAAATGTAGAAAGGGGGGAATTTGCGATAAAAGTAAATCCTAAACTACAACAGCAAATTTATTTGTAACCAATAGAGAAACTAACTAGGGTGACGTGTTCCTCATGACTTCCTAGCTAAGTGTTCTCGAATACTTGCAACTCTTGTTTGGTGTGTAGGTGCGGGACAGTGAGTTAAGTTTTCCTAAATCCTTGATCGGGCATCTAGGTGAATTTCACCACATTACTGGATCGGTCTGTGTGATGTGGCGTTACAACTTCATACGTTGTTTGTACAAGACTGAACTCTCATATGCCTTAGGCGAAATTCATTAAGTTGGTTCAGCCTTGCGATGGTGACCTCCTTCCAATCCAGATTCAACCTTTTGAGTGCCCATAAAGCTTTATGCTCTAGCTCTACCGGCAGATAACATGTTTTCCCAAAGACCAGTTAGTATGGTGACATACCGATGGGTGTTTTGAACGTTGTCCGATATGGCCATAGTGCATCATCAAGTTTTCGTGACCAGTCAGTCCAGCTTGCATTCACTGTTTTGGACAAGATCTTCTTAATCTCTCGGTTTGACACCTCAACTTGCCCGCTAGTCTGGGGATGATAAGGGGTTGCTATTCTATGCTTCACTCCATATTTTTCCAGTGGTGCTTTGAATAGTCGATTGCAGAAGTGCAATCCTTTATCACTAATGATGGCTCGAGGGGTACCAAACCTGGAGAAGATGTTCTTCTTTAGGAATATTGTCACACTTTTACCTTCATTATTGGGAACGCGACTACTTCCATCCATTTCGACACATAATTAACAGCAACCAAGATATATTTTTTCCCATACGAGTTCACAAACAAACCCATGAAATCTATCCCCCAAACATCAAATAGTTCAATTACCAATATGGGGTTTAGAGAGAGATCTTGTTTGTGGGAAATGGCCCCTTCTCTTTGGCATCAATCGCATGCCTTTGCATAATCATAGCATCTTGGTGGTTTGTCGGCACAGTATCTGCACTGCAAGATTTTATATGTTGTCCGCGCTTCACTATGATACCCACCTACCAGTGATGAGTGGCACGCCTCAAGGATACTCATCATTTCTACCTCTGGGACACAACGGCGAATGATTCCATCAGCACATACCCGAAACAAATACGAATCATCCCAAAAGAACTTTTGCACATCAGACATGAACTTGTAGCGCTGGTGAGTACTTATATAGGGTGGCACGATGTCACTAACTAAATAGTTTGCAAAGTCCGCAAACCATGGTATTAAGTCATGTGATGTTTCCAATACCCGCTCATCTGGGAAGGAATCATGTCTCTGCTCCATATCGAACTTCACCATAGCCTCTTCTTCCAGTCTGGAGAGATGGTCCGCCACCTGGTTTTCTGTCCCCTTTCGATCGATCACTTCAAAGTCAAACTCTTGGAGAAGGAGGATCCATCTAATCAATCTTGGCTTAGAATCCTTCTTTGACATCAAGTATCTCAATGTCTGAGTGATCTGTGTGAACGATAACCTTAGTCCCCAAAAGATAAGATCTGAACTTTTCAAAAGCAAAGACGACTGCAAGCAACTCTTGCTCTGTGACAGTATAATTTTTTTGTGTTGGATTCAAAGTTTTACTAGCGTAGTATATAGGATGCAAGATTTTCTCACAACGCTGTCTCAACACCATACCCACAGCAATTCCACTAGCATCACATGATTTCAAACGATTTGAACCAGTCTGGAGCGATGATGATAGAAGTTGATATCAACTTCTGCTTCAACTCTTCGAATGTTTTGAGGCATGCATCATCAAGGCATTGTGCAGAATGAGAACAAAGCACCCTAAAAATTTTAGAAAAGGGAGAAAAAGGGGGGATGAGAAAAAGATAGGTTGGTAGGGCAAAAATATAGAAAATGCGGTGTCAAGGAGGGTCTAGTCACTATGTTCCTAAAATATCCCACCAAAACCCCCTGAGCCTATGTTATGACCTCGAACCCAATATTAGCCAAAATATTACCTCGGCTCGCTGGTAGAAACCACAGCTAACATCGACCGATAAAGACCACAACCACCAATCCAGTGTTACCTTATTCATCTCTTGACCATAATCATTACAAGTATCAATGCACAAGTAATAATAGATGCAATGTGAATTATCAAAATTATATCACAGTGTCAATATCATAATGATTTCAACATTATCATAGTATCAGTATCATCAATGCCTCGATATCATCAATATATCAATATCATCAGTGTCTCAATATCACCAATATCTTAATATATATATATATCAACACAAAACTAGCTAGAACCATTTCCCCTCGACTTTTTGTCACAAATGGAATATCAAGCTCAAAAATATCATCATATCACAAGTATCACTTCCATAATCATGAATGTATACAAGATGTCCACATGGTTCTTTTATTCATAATTCATCAATCATTTTATTGTCTTTCAACATTTGAATCATCATTAACATATTACGTAATAATCACAATATTAACATAGATCAACTCTTTCAATTAGCCTTAGTCATCATAATTTAGGACAATTCATCATTTGAGTTCTTCTTCACAAGCAATTACTTTTAAAATTTCCAACATCTCAATATATACATTTAGCTCAATATTTCATATAAGAGATTCAATAGACAATTTCATGTAATATAATTCAAAGTTCAACAATCAGAACATCATGAACACCTTCAGTCTATCAACAATGACATCACAAGCTCATTTCACGATATTATCTCACAAGTCTATGTAATCATAATGGACATTATCTCACAATTCAAGCCACACATGTCATCATTCCACTTTTCCATTACCCAAATCATATCCACTAGAATAGTTCACTAACCTCTAAGTTTCACATTGAAAGAAAATACTAAGTTAAAATCAACTCAACAAGGGTTAGGGTCCAAAAACTAGATAATCCACAAGTATTCACAATCCTACAACTATTTCACAAGTCAAGGATTCACAACATTTACAATTATCCAATCCAAAATTCCATGATCTAAGCCTATAATAGTATAATTCTATCCCATTTCACGCCACAATCACCTAAACCCACATATATAGGACAATACAAGGTTCAATCATACTTAATAAAAGGTTAGAAGTCCACTTGCCTTAATCAAAGTTTCAATCAACTCAAATCCAAGCCTTTTCCCCTTCTACGATACTCCAAAATACCATAATCTCAAAGGTCAAATTATGAACTAGCAAACCAGATAAATGAATCCGCAAAATCAACTCCAAAACACCAAACTACTATAAAAAATCATACATACGCATCAAAATGAGTCAATTGATACCCATAATGATAGGAATTCGATCCGAGGGTAAAATGATAAAAAAAAATTAGATTATTTTTTGAAAATCTCGAATATGAAAATTGAGCTCAAAATCAAGTTCTACATGAAAAATAGATTTGTGGGTGAAAATCCCATAAAATATGAGTAGAAATTGAGGGAGAAATCATTATTTAAAGTTTGAATCATGTTCTTGAAAACTCATAAAAATTATAGGGTTGAAATAAAATATTTCAAGTCAAAATCATAACTTAAATACTGAAACTAAAAAAAATGTGTTTAGGAAGCTTACCCAAATGAAAATCAATAAAAATTCTTGCTCAAAATTGCACCTCCAAGCTTTTAGATCTCTAAAAATAGAAGAAAATTGTGTAGTAGTTAAAATGGAAAGAAGGAATGTTTTCAGTAAATAAAATAAAAGAAAAAGGGATTGTTGACCGTGTTGATCGGGCATTGACTGTAGTCCACTTTCACCAACACCCTTCAAAACATGCTTTTTGACCCATGAAACTCATCTAAAACCCTATAAATATTAACCAATTATGTAAACCTACCGAAAATGACGTTCCAAACGCAATGGAATCATTGAAATTCACATTAGAGCTTTCAAATTTTGAATGTTGATCAAGTCAAACTTATGATCCGAATTCAACTGAAAATGTAACTTTGGATACAAAATCTCTGTTCTAACTCCGAATTCAGTTCCGTCAATTCTCTTAGACCAAATTCTAAAGAACTGAAAGCTTTTGAAACTTAACATGAAGGTTTGAGTGCATAAAGCTAAAATCCAATATAGTTGGAGTTGGTTATATATCTTGTTTTTGTATGTTGTAGTCTATGCACTGTTTTAGCTGACTCCTTTCCTATAAAAGCAAAGTTCCTCATCTTTGATATGGGACCATTCTATATCTGGTGCATGATTGGTCATTCACTACCAGTACTGCTAATATAAAATGGACCTATCACAATACACCCACAATCTCTTCAGTTTTAACAGGCTTTGATTTGAAGCAGTAGAGTAGGTGATAGTCCATTTGCATGCAAAAGGCAAGGCCAATGCTTCAATTGACAATTCAGTTTCCAAAGATGACAATGCTGCTGAAGCTGTCTGGGAACAAGTGGCAGTACAGAGATAACAAACAATGTGAATACAACTGAGGTTATATCTGGAATCAGAAGTTCAAAGCAGACGCCTATTGAAACAGAGGTAAAACTTCACAAGGTCTGATTGCAGTTTTCCAAGACAATGAAAGTCCAGAACAAGAAGAAAAAATAGGACTGAAGTCGAGATGCAGACTGAAGAGTATTCTTTTCTTTTTCAGAATGGACAATATTCTTTACACAAAACAAATATAATCAAACAGATGCAATGATGGAAGGAGATGATGAAGACAGTGGCAGTGAAAGAATGAAAAGGATGCCATTAGTAACAGTAAAGATAATATAATAACTAAGAAAATGGACAAAAGCAGAAGAAAAAGATGAGAGAAGTGCTGCAGCTGCAGAGAAATAGAACTAAAATAGTTGTGAAAAAAGAAATGAAGATGATGGTAGTGGTAATAGTTAAGATAATGGCCAACAAATGGAAAAAGATTGGGGAACTAGGAAAGTAGAGATACATGAAGATGAAGATGAAGGAAATGGAGAGGGGGAAAGGAAAAAAGAAGCCTCTGAAGTGAAGAGTGAAATGAGCAGACTATGAGAAAAGTAGCCTCTAAAGACAATGCTTAGCAGGACTCAGGATGCTTTGGCATCCAAAAGTCGCAAATTGTGACTCACAATGAGCAACTTAAGAAACAACCTTTAAAGGCACAATTAGGAAGGATCAGAGGAAAATGTCTCTTTAAGGATATGATGCCTCCAAGGAAGTTACCTACAGGCTACAGAGATAAAGACAAGGTGATCCTTGCAGTAATAGATCAGTTATGTTTTACAGGTAATGTTGGACAAGGACCCAAAAACAACTTATTTTGAATATTTGATGGACTACTTATGATCCATGTTATGTATAGGGACAACTGTTGGGCTTTTTCGGCCAAAATCTTTATCTTTTGAACTCTTTTAACTCACACATTTCAAGTGCTACTACTCCTATTCATTTCAATAATAACTTCTTGAAAACTATAATGGATTAATCTTTGCCAGGCAAGCTAGGTCGTCCAAATTGTGAGGGAATACTTTTGAGTACTACCTCTTGCATCAAAATTTTGCTGGATCAGAAGAAGGATGAAAAAAATGAAAGACAATTATCAAATGCAAACTACTGGCATTATGCTGAAGTAAAGGCAAAGTAACATAAGTGGTTCAGTCACTCCAAAATACTAGCTCAGACAATGAAATGAATGACAAAATCATAAAGCTGCACAAATGGTGAGTCACAATACCACAGCAGACTTGTAGCTTCCACACTAATTTGAAAATACATAAGATTTATGTGCAAGTACAGTCTTATAGTAAGAAGATTAAACAGAAAGGATACAAGGAGAGTAAGAAGCATAGAGTTACATGATAATAGCTTCAACCTGATCAAACTAAATACAAGTGAAAAAATTGTAGTAACAAACAGTGAAGGTAAGCAGCCCACTTGGTTACATATGTGAATTAGGTTCATAGCTAATGAATTATTTCAGATGAGTACAATGCAAAGGGAGCTTGCTCAGAGTAGAAAAAAAGGTCTGAAGAACAGAACTACAGTTAAATGGTAAAAAGAAAGGTTGTTTGAATAAACCTCATTACAAAAGTTTCTCCGTTAGCCTGATCATGAATGAATTGACAGCAACTGCATCCAAAACAATCCATGATGATTCAAATAGTTCATGAAAGAACTCAGCTCCTGTCTCTTCAGCTGAACTTCTGAATGCAAGCCCAAATGCATTTCCTTGGACTGCACCAAGCTGTGGCTTTCCACATATTGCTACAATCAACACTTTGCTTCGTTCCTGGGTGTAGCAAACGCATATCAATGGTTTCATCCTAGCTCCTTTCTCACGTAAAGCATCCATCAGAAAGTAACCAAATTTAGTTAAAGCCTGAGGATGACACAGGAGCTTTGCATCTGCTGAGTCTTCAAGCTTCACCCACCTAAATTTACTTCCACTTCTTATAGAACCTTTCTTGGTTATTGCTGCACTCCCTTGTCTAAGGATTGCCCTTTGAACCTTGATAGCTTGTCGCATTCCAATTTCCAACTTGTCAAGCTTGGTCAAGGATAGCGCATCATAAGCCTCCCCAAACTGTTTGGAGGCGCATGAGCCATCTGACTCTACAAATGACTCTAGAAGTGCAGTAACCCCATACACAACATCTGCTGCTGAAACTTTTGAACTATACCCATGAAGAAGCAAGAAACCTCTATAATAGAAATCGGTGAGGCCAAATTCCGGCAAATATTGTTCAAACATGTCCTTCATTTTCCTCTTGATCTCAATGCTCATGTACTGAAACTTTTGTTTGCATTCCTCAAGTGCAAAACCCATTCGAACTAAAAGAAGCTGCATCTTCTTAACCCCATTGTCACTCCATGTCTTCATTTTAGTTGCAATGTAGGATGAACACAGCATCGAATCAAACAAGTTCCACTCTTGTAACAACATCAGCCTTGGTTCATACTCATATGCAATCCTTGAAGAATTTGGTGCTGTGACCTTTGTCCCATCCTTGAGAGTAACTGAGGTGATAGAGTCTAAATTGCCTGAACTATTGATATGCTGTTCTAGCTCCATTACCCCAGCCTGATACCGCTCATCAGTTAATCTCTCATGAACAAACTGATCAGTTAAAGCTACACAGGCCAACCAAAGCAATGCATTAGTATTCTTTCTCAAAAAATGGGACAGTTCATACATCAAACAACCAGATGGCTTCCCATGGAAGTTACCCATGTAATAGTATTCCCTTTTCAATTTCCCGAAAAGCTTAACAGGATCACCCTCATTTTCTGCAGAGACCCTCCTCTTCTTTCTCATCCCACTTCCATCTTCCTCCTCACTCTCACTGTCATTTTCATCTTCACTATAGGACTCCTCTTCAAACTCATCATCACTATTCAAATCACTAGCATTTGCCAAAGCAGAAACATCAAAATCATACGCTAAATCAGCCTGCTGCTCATCATCCCTAGTGTATAGCACAATAACCCGATCATTCTGGTCACTTAAATTATGCAAGTGTATAGGCCTATGACTATCCACTACAAAAACACGTGCTAAGGGACCAATTTCTAGAACCTTCTTGAGATCCCTTTGACATCCCCAATTAATGAGCAAAATCGTAATTGGCTCATCAGCAGCCGGCCCTAGATTATCCCCAGTGTAGTTATAAATCTCTTTAAAACTGGAAACCGGATAACAAGCATATCTAACTGAATCAGATTCAAGAACATGCCCTATTATCTTAAGAGCACAGAGTGAATCGACATCAGAAGTTGAGGGGAAAACTAGCAATGGTGACAAAGAAGCTGAAGCTAGAGCTGAATCCCGCAAGCGGGTGTAAAATGATTCAATGCTTTGTTCTCTCACCATAACTTCACCAGCTACTTAGAAAATTCTAGCTAGCGCCGTAGTTTAAATAGCATGAAACAAAATGTATCAGATCTTAAGTTATTTGGTGCGGACTACTAGAACAGATATGACTTAGGACCAAGGTAGTTTTGCAGTTTGGTGAAGGAATTTGGAAATGAAAAGACAAGGGGGCGGTCTATTATTGAATTGAAGAGTAAATTAGGGTTTGGAAGAAATACCTGAAATTGATATTCAGTTCTGCCAATTAATGGTCAGCGAGATACAAGAAGGAAAGGAGGAAGGAAGTAGAGGAGCGATAGAGAGAGTGAATCCTGAAATTAGCATATACAATTGCTTTGAATTTCGAATTTTGGACGACCGCCAAGTTTTGGCGGCGAATTTGAGTTTTTTTGCTCAAAAGTTTCGACTTCACCTGCAAATCACGTGACTGTCTTTGTTTTAGCTGTTCTTGTTACTTGAAGTAAATTCCAAATATCCTTTTCTTTTCCCTTTTTTTTGGGATGGTGTTGATAAAATGTCTCCAATAAGGGTGTTTTTGTAAAAATATTTTTAATTTCTTTAAAATTTTATTTTGAGACAAAATTATCCCTTAATTATTTAATAAAATTAACTTTTGTCTTATAGGCAAGATCTTACACTACTAAATGTAAGTATAACTTATCAAAAATACTAAAACTCTTGACTTAGAGGCAACAACAAAAGTAACTTATGTCTCATGGGTAAGATGTTACACTATTGTGCTAAGTATAATTTCTGGATAACGCTATAACTCTTGCATTTGAGGTAATACTTGTTTATGATAGTTTTTTATTTTATCTTGAGCCTCAAGTTCATTGATTCCATCGAGGATATCAGAATTATTCATATCTTGAACTTCCATATGAGATTCTTTTGTAGTGTCATCTTGACTTTCCAGTCTTTTTTTCTAGGATTTTTATCCTTAGAGCCCAATGGTCTACCACATTTTAGGCGTGTTTTTGACTCATTAGCTATGACACTAGTAGATGGTCTCACGGGGACATCAATTCAAATAGGGACATTCTCTGCAGGAATATATGATTTAGTAATCCTCTTTAAATCTGTAAATGCATCTGGCATTTGATTTACAATTTTCTACATGTGGATAAACTTTTGTACTTCTTGCTCACAAATAGAAGCACGTGGATCAAGATGAGACAATGATGAATTTTTCCACAAAAATTCTCTTTTGATATCATCTTCTTCTCCCCCTAATTTTGAGAAAAGTGTCTCATCAAATCGACAATCTGCAAATCGAGCAGTGAACATATCTCCAGTTAATTGTTCAAGATAGCGAATAATGGAGGGTGATTCAAACCCAACATATATTCCTAATCTTCTTTGGGATCCCATTTTTGTG
>JBCEWC010019153.1:0-11571 GCA_038996855.1 Solanum aculeatissimum
TGACATCATTTTGCTTTTAATCCTGTATTTTCTTTTGAACAAACTTTGCTTATACAATTTACACATATTAAAATATATTTGAACAAAATAATTAATATGCCTTGACTTATTTAATAATTTTGAACAAAAACACTTAAATTATGAGTTATAAAATAAACACGAAATGAGCTTATCAGTATATAAGCTTAAACCTAGTGATGTCTTACATGTACCTATATTTTAAGACTCATTTCCATATGTGTAAAGTGGATTAGGGTCATAAGAGACCTTTAGTACTTAGTCGAGTTCAAAACCTTCCTATCAGTTGAGTTTTCTGCGTTAGATTATGCAAGGATCAACTTCAAATGATCATAACTTTTAGCACACAAAGAATTAGGTGGTCTATGACCTACCAATTAAAGGTCTTTGAATTAGCTTTTCACTCCACCGATTTCACCTCATTTGGAGTTCAGAGTCAAAAGTTATGACCATTTTACTGTGGACTGCTAGAGCAGAGTGTACATACGAGAGGAGTTACGGGTCGTGGTTTGAATGACGGTCAGTCTGATAACTTATGGGAAAAACTCCTGAAAGTACATTTTGAGTCCCAGACTTGACGGGCCCAACTATGGGTCGTAAGTGCTTCTACGAGTCATAGATTGGGCTCGTGGAATCAATCCAGAGACCCAAACATTTGCCTAAAATTTTACGGAGGTGTTCCTATGTGCCGTGAAAGTTTCTACGGGTCGTAGGTTGGCCCGTGGACGACTTTAGCAACATTTTAAGGATGATTATTTTGACCTTTTTTCACCCTTTCAAAGACTAAACTTGATTGTTTTACATCTATTTAAGTCCCTAAACATAACTATTCAACTTATCTATGTTCAAAACACCTTCCAAGACTTTGAAACAAGGTTTCAAGAGGAGAAAAACTAGGGTTTCAAGAGAATCTAGTGCGTTCTTCAAAATTCTTCAAAAATTCAAGTCTCTCATGAATGTAAGGCTACTCGTAGCGTTGGATTGAGTTCATCCACGCGCCCTACATGTTATGGTGTCAAAGATTATGTTAAAGTTTACATCCAAGAGTTGGTAAAATTGCATGAGGTTCCATTATCTATTATATCGAATCATGGTAATTAATTCACTTCTCATTTTTTAAAGTCATTTCAAAGGGGCCTAGGTACAAAAGTGAGGTAAAGTACCGCTTTTCACCCATAAATTGATGGGCAAGCCAAAAAAATAATTCAAACATTGAAAGATATATTTGAGGGCATGTGTTTTTTATTTCAAAGGTGGTTGGGATGATTACCAACCTCTTATTGAATTTACTTATAACAATAGCTTCCATTCAAACATTGATATGGCACCGTTTGAAGCTTTGTATGATAGATGATGTAGGTCACTTGCAGAATGGTTCAAAGTTAGAAAAATATCATTGATTGGATCAGATTTGGTTCTTGATGCCATGGAGAAGGTGAGAATTATAAGAAAAAGGTTGAAGGCTGCTCAAAGTCGTCAAAAGTCATATTCGAACTTTAGAAGAAGGTACCTTAAGTTTGATTAAGGTGATTGGGTTTATTTGAAGGTTTCACCCATGAAGAGTGTACTGCATTTTGGCAAAAAAGGCAAAATTGAGGCCTAGAGACATGGGACCATTGATGTGCTTCCGAAATAAAACACTTTTGATCCTTAAAACTTAGAATTTTGTGTGTTCTCAAAGCGATGTTAGTAGGTTTGATTGTGTTTTATGTTTGTTTTGCAGGATTTCAACATTGGCATGATTTTTGGACAAAGTGAGCTAAAACAACAGAATTTGAGGATCCATGGAACCCTTTACGGGTCGTGAAAAGGTTCACAAGTCGTAGAAGAGGTCTCGTGTCAATTTCCAGTGAAGGGTGAATTTATGAAGTAAACTCTACAAGGAAAACAGATGAGTCATAGATTAATCCACAAGTTGTAGAGTATGTTCGTGCCCTGAGGATCATAAAGTGGAGAAGTTCTGAAAAGTCATCAGACAAAACCTCTTACGGGTCGTAGAATCGGCCGTAGAATCTTACACGTCCTGTGAAAAGGTCTCGTAGAAGAAGTCTCCAGATTTTAGTTACAATCCACAAAACCCCGATGTACGGGTTGTAGAGTGAAGCACGAGTCGTGAACCTGTTCGTAGATGGTGCCGACATAATTTTCCTATTCCGTTTTGATTTTGTATTTTACACATTATAAATAGGTTTTGAGGTTATTTTTCATAAAAATTTTCAGCAGTCATGAAGTTTAAACAAGGTTTTAGAGAATTTTGTAAAAGTTTTTAGCAGTCAACGAAATTTGAACAATGTTTTAGAGGATACACTTAGGATTTAGCATATTTTGAGAGGAAAAATATTAGAGTGTGTTCTTTATTCAACCTTGTGATTCTAATTGAAGAGTTGGATTTCATATTCTTAATTCATTTGTGTAAGTGTTCAATTATGTTAATTCTACTTCATAATTTCTTCATTTATACTAATCATGCATAGCTAAATCAACAACTAGGATTGTTGGAACCATGAAGAACTAACAAGGTAAAATTAGATATCGTATAATTCTTGGAAGGTGTGTTAGGTTATATTAATTAATCCTCTTCACTTTAACTGCCTTTTAAAGGAGACCTATGTTAGAACTCACCTAGTATTACTTGTCAGATCAAGGAAGTAATGAATAAAAAAAAGGGTAATAAACAACATTCGATTGAGATGTTCTCATCTAATCAACCAAACCGAATCAAGGGGAGGTTATACTGGGATAAAAGTAAGGATTAGTAATGTCACATCATGGAGAGAGATCAAATTTTAGGATAAAATTTACCTATTCGCTGGATCAAGGGTTTAGGTGAACCTAACTTACTGTCCTACACCTACACACTGGATAAGGTTGCATTTATTCGATAATACCAAGTTAGGAATTCCATGGAGAACACATCACCCTTGTTAGCTCTTCTACTAATTTCTCATCACCTGCATTCATTTGGTTTAGCTATTTTACTTTACAACCCCCCCCCCCTTTTGGGAGATAAGTAGGTTAATCATTTTTGACATATATTGAATTAACTCTTGAGTCTACCATATTTTCTGAGGGATCGACCCTAATTTTGGTCAGGTTAATTACTTGACAAAGATCATTTTATCTCAAAAAGAAGGTGTGGCTTGAGCGATATCAAGGACCTTATAAGATTGTGAAACAAGTTGAAAAGGTGGCCTACGAGTTAGAGTTGTCAATAGAGTTTGTCATGGTTCATCCAGTGTTTTATGTATTGATGTTGAGAAAATTCATAAGTGATCCAAACTCCATTGTTTCATTGAAGGATGTATCTATTGAGAAAATTTTGACTTAAGAAGAAGTACTGATGGAGATTTTAAATCGACAATTGAAAAAAGTAAGGAACAAAGAAGTTACACCCGTCAAACTGTTACAAAGGAACTAACAAGTTGAGAGTGTTACTTGGGAGACGGAGGTGGAAGTGGACATGATGAAGCAATATCCTTACCTCTTTCTTTCTATTCAAACCTAAAGTACCCAAATACAAACTAATTCTCTAAATTTCTGACGTATCCATTATCCTTGTCATATTGCATGTGTGCATGATCATACGAATATTTTTAAATGATATTCAATGCATAAGTTTGATGATTTTATGAAATTGATGTTTAAATTGCATTTTTGCATTCATGTTGAGTTGTTGATTATGTTTCTACTCAAGCTTGCTTTTATCTCATTCGAGGATGAATGATCCCAAGGGGAAGATATGGTAACACTCTGTACGTGAAAAAGTCTAGAAAATGGAAAGTTACAAAAAAAATTTGAACTTGTCTGATCTTACGAGTCCATCTACATCTCATGAATTGAACCATGGGTTGTAGACAGGTTTTGCGGTTTGTCTAGGATTTTGATGAAAAATTTAAAAATTAGTAGTTGGGTTTATGAGGCCAAAACACGAATTGTAATTAGGAATATAGTTTATAAAAGAGGTCGTGGATAGAAGTGCTGGGGACTTGAAAATTTTTTAAGTATGGAAGGCATCTACGAGGGGATTGTACGACCCATAAAAAGAAGTACGAGTCATAAAGGCATCTCGTAAAATGAAGTTCAGAGACTATTTCAGAAACCAAAATTCAACAGTCTACGAGTCATATTTCATTCTACAACTCATAGATTGGGCTATAAAAGCTATGAAAGTATAACTTTAGAATTTTGGGAGTGATCTAAGACCCGAATATTTTATGAAATGGTGACAAGATGAGAAGTAGACCCATACTTTGTACAATCATGTAGATGGACTATTCTTATGACATGAAGTATCTTACTTGAAGGCTATGAAAGTATGATTTTGATGTCCATGATGACACTTATGTATATTTCATAATTTTGTATTCCCGTGAGATTTGACTTAGCATCGAATGAGCTTAAGTGAGGGGGACTATCCCCAAAGGTCTTTATATAAATCCTTAAGTCTCATAACTATGTGCCATCGTAAGATTATGTTGTGTGCCTATATGATATTATGTTAATGGATCCATGTGCATATATATTACTCACCATGCTGGGGTAGAGCCCATAGGATAAGATATAGTCTACCTTGGCAAGTAGGCTACTCTTTCTCCCGTGTAGAGCAACATCGGGATTCCATGTAATAGTTCGCATGGTCTTATTATCAGTTATGATCCTATCTCCGCATATATATGTATGTTAGGTTATGGAATGTTTTAAATGCTTCCATTCACAATTTTAAACATGCATTGATCATTCATATATTATTTTATTGTATTGCTACGGTTATGCATATTGTTATTATGATGTTTCTTTGATGTATGACATCCTTACATACTTAGTACATTGCACGTACTAATGCATACTCTTTGCCTATATGATCTAACCATGTAGGGACGGACAACGAGACTACACCTCACATTCATGGCTAAAGTTGGACATCACACTTTGGAGATTGTTGTTGAGTTCCCATGCTTCGGGGACAAACCTTATTCATGCTTATGCTTTGTTATGTTGGGACTTACGATTTCATTTTATCTTAAGGGTGAGTTAGCAACATGTTCTAGACCCCGCCAAGATCTATGACGTAGAGACATGTATGGACTAATTGATGTAACTCTCTTTAATGAGAGATTGTGGATTCTTATATTTTTCGCTTGCTTTACTTCTTATTATGCTTTAATTTCTTAAATATGCTTATGATATGAACAAGAGGCTTGGATGAGGCGCCTTCAGATTCCACATTCGTCGTGTCACAGCTAGGCCGCAGGTTCGAGTCACGACAACACTTATAGATCACTCAACATCTACTTGAAGATCATCTATACTTTCTGTCTCTCCAGACCTAATCGAAACTTTCTATTCATACTCATCTTCTACCATAATTTTTTATTTAGATCCAACATCTTCTCCATGCTCATTACTCACAAAGACTTATTCAAATAATACTTGACTTCTTCTAATTGTAACAACTATGCTTTGGTCATTTTTCTTCGAATTTTACATAATATCACTGGGTAAAATACCATTAAAGTTGTTCCATTTGATACTCAAGCTGCTTAATAGAGGTAGAGCATGAATCTAAAAGTTAAGTTGACTCATATCGGAAAGATCACTCTTCATCTTCTTAATACCTGAGTCGGTAAATTTCATTCTTTGTAAGACCTTTGTCAACTTTTCAATTTTGGAGTCTCCAACTTCATTATTAGCCCACTCACGATTTTCAAGAGGCACATATTCTCCATCTTAATCATTTTTAAACCATTCTTGTTATTTTAGCTCTCTTAATATTGAGAACTAGCTTTGTCATAATAATTCTCCTTTTGATAATTTTGACCTTGATTCTCATGACCATCCCCAAAACCCTATAATTATTTAGATACTTGACCTCCTCCTCAGAATTAATTTTTATTTTCCTATGTTGTTAAATATGTCCTTGTTGCCTGCACTATTTTGTTACTAGAATTTACTTTTTTGATAGTTTTATCTTTTAATATGTGTTTGAAATATTGTTCTAAACAACTTAATTCTTTTCAAGAATATTCTTTTAGTTTATTTTTATTATTCAAATATTAGGAAAACACCGTTTTTAAATTTAATGAGTTTATTTATGATTTCATTGAGAATGGACAAATTATCATATAGTTAACAAATGAAATGCTTATAAATAAAATTTTAAATAAGGAGTTAATAGTTTTAATTTAAATTAATCTAGGAGATTATAAGACCTTCATAAAATTTAAATGAGTAATTAATACTTAAACACAAATTTAAGAATGTTTTATGTTCCTTTTTTATTTCAAAATAATTAATTAAATTCACTTTTCAAATTTTTTTCTCCATCAGTCCAGCCCTATCATTCTTTCTTCAGTTATTTAATTTTTTTACAAACGAAATCATAAATATTTTTTATCATATAATATAATTCCTCAAGCCGCAAGTATTTTAATTTTCATATAAAAAAATAATTTCTCATTTCAATAAGTATATAAAGTATCAACCTTTACCAAAAAAAGAAAGGTTCAAAATATAACTTCCCGTTTGCCAAAGCCACATTCTCTATCAGGGAAAAAAAGAAGAAGAAGAAAAGATGCGAGTTCTTATTAACAGACTAACCCGAGCTCTCTGGTCAGCTGCGTCTTCTTCTTCTTCTTCAGCATGCGCCTCCACAAAGATTTCAAGAGCTCTCTCCACTTGCATTCAATCCGAACAGTGGCTTCCCTCGCCTTATCGCGAATCTCGGGATTCTCTTTTTGCTTCGCCTTGGTCCGCCACTCAACTCCGCGGTGCCAAATCTCGCGGTGCAGATGTAAGTTATCCTCTGTATAACTTTGAATATTAGTGTTTTAGTGATTATTTGCCAGTAATGATTGTTCATAGTGTTATCATTTGTCAATTTTGCTCCTTCTCATACGAGTATAATACCTGTGCTGCTGGTACGAATTAGTTCATTTTATCAGTAATTTTACTGCATATGCCAAAATAAAGTGGAATTTCATATCGCCCATCTCAACCAGATTGGTATTGACATGTAGATTGATTAATTAATAAGGACTCATTTGTTCATAAAAATTATTTACTTTTGCCGGAATAATTTTTCAATTTATTTGAAAATTGGTGTAGTCTATGAAAATTTTCAAATCCAACTTGCAGTTGTATTTCAAACTTGGAAAACAACTTATAAGTTATAACCTGTTGTCCAACTCATTTGCACTTTTGAAGTTGTATTTAAATACTTTAAGCATGAACATGATTCCAAAGATTCTTTGCAGATAGTATTACTAAACACAACTACAAATTGCAAAAAAAGTGAAACATATTTGGAATCTATGTTCAAATTCCTACTAATTTATTCTACTGTGGGCTTCATTAAGCTTGAATGAAGCTAATGTACGAGCTGGCTAGCATAGAAGTTTATGTAATTTCTGTTTTCTCATTATCCAAATGCTCACTTTCATATTATTTCGGTGTAGTTGAAGCCAGGAAACGTGATTGAAAGAAAAGGTTAGCTTGCCCACATTTCTGATCGATTGTTCTGTATCTGTCTATGTACTCATTAACTAATAATGATTTGGTGTTCTTTTGTCTATCAATTTCACCAGGAAGAATTTATCAGGTTAGTTTATGCACATAACTGCCTTTTCTCTCTCCTTCCTTTTATGCAATTTTTGCTTTCTCGTAGTGAAGTAAAGGGAGAATTGTTTTCATGAAATTAAATAATGATTAGGTGGTAAAGGCACAACATACAACCCAAGGAAGAGGAGGAGCTATTATACAGGTTTTTATTCAATCTTATGCAAATTATGTCACCTTTTTTATTGCCGTGCTTCTTTATATTATTTTATAGCTTCATTTCTTATACTATTTTGTGAAGTTCAAGAACTTGAAAACTAGTGACGGAGGCGAGGGGTAGTAGTGGTAAGAGGGGGATGAGTTTTCTTAAGTTGGGAGTAGGGTCGTGGTGCATAGGGAGTCCATAAAGCTAGTGAAGAATGGTAAGCGGAGAAAAAATAATATAGCGTGTGTTCAAGAGACTAAATGCGTAGGTACCAAAACTCGAGATGTGGATGGGTTTAAGTTGCGGTACTCAGGTGGCTCTAGGGATAGAAATGGAGTAGGTATTCTAGTGGACGAGGACCTCAGGGAGTGTGGTGGAGGTTAGGAGGATCAGTGATAGGATGATGATGATTAAGCTAGTTATCGGTAGGCTTATTGTAAATGTTGTTAGTGCTTATGCCCCTTAAGTGGGCCTGGATGAGGAAGTCAAAAAACTCTTTTGGGAGGATTTGTATGTGGTAGTAAGAGGTGTACCGGACACTAAAAATGTTTTCATTGGTGCAGATTTTAATGGTCATATTGGTTCAACTTCTAGTGGTTTTGATGATGTTCATGGAGGCTTTGGTTTTGGGAGAGGAACGAAGGTGAGGTGTCGCTTTTGGATTTTGCTAAAATCTTTGAGTTGGTAATTGTTAACTCATGGTTTTTAGAGGGAAAATCATTTATTTACCCTTTGTAGCACGATAGCTAAGACTTAGATAGATTACTTGCTCCTTCAAAGGGTGATAGAGGCCTTGTAAGGATTGCCAGATTATTTCAAGTGAATATTATTACCCAACATAGGCTTTTGGTGATGGACTTGGAGATTAAAAAAGATAGGAGGAAGAAGATCCTTTATGATTGATCGAGGATTAGATAAGGGGCCTAACTCCTACCCCTTCTCGAGAGATGGAGGAAAAGTTGATTGGTTTGGGGGCTTAGAGTAGCGGGGATGTGAACAACATGTGGGACATGATTGCTAATTGCATTAGAAAAGCAACTACCAGGTACTAGGGAATCGAGATGGATCTTTGGTAGGCGTCAAGGAAATTGGTGGTGAAATGGAGAAGTTTAAGGCCACATTGAAGCTAAGAAGATAGCCTTTACAAAGTGGTTGGAGTGTATGGATGAGGATGGGAAGCGGAGGCTTAAGGATATCTATAAGACAGTGAAGACAAAAGCGAAGTCAGTGGTCATAAGTACTAAGATGGCAACTTTTGAATGCTTATATGCTGAGCTAGGGGAGAAAGGCATGAGAGATTGTATAGGCTCGCGAAAGAGAGAGAGAAAAGCTCGCGATTTGGATCAAATAAAGTGCATTAAGGATGAAGAAGGGTGAGGTGCTAGTGGATGAGACCTCCATTGTACTTCCACAAACTCTTAAATGAAAAAGGGAACATAGATATTTTGTTGGGTGATTTGGCGCACTCAGGTAGAAGAATTTTGGATACTACCAATGTTTTAGGGTTGAAGAAGTTAGATGTGCTATTAGTAGGATGACTGTGATTTGGCGCACTCTGATAGAAGAATTTTGGATACTTTCGATGTTTTAGGGTTGAAGAAGTTAGGTGTGCTATTAGTAGGATGACCAGAGGGAGAGTGATTGGACCCGATGCAATTCGGGGGGAATTTTGGAAGAGCACTGACAAGGTAAGGCTGAGTGGTTGATTAGGTTGTTTAATATTATTTTGAAGACAGTTAAGATGTCTGACAAATAAGGTGGAGTACAATGGTTTTATTATACAAAAAATAAGGGTGATATTCAAAACTGTAACAATTACAGAGATATCAAATTGCTAAGTCACACTATGAAGGGCTAGAGAAAGTGGTAGGGATAAGGGTGAGGAGAGGAGTGTCCATTTCAGAGAATTATTTTGGATTCATGCTTGGGCGATCAACTACTGAAGCAATCCATCTTATGCAGGAACTGCTGGAGAAATATAGGAAAAGTAAGAGGGACCTTCATATAGTGTTTATTGATCTTGAGAAGGCCCATGACAAAGTTTCGAGAGATATCCTTTAGAGGTTTCTGAAGGCTAAAGGTGTCCAGATGGTGTATATTAAGGTGATAAAGGACATGTATGTGGAGACTCAGAGCATTTTCCTGTTATGTTGGGACTGCATTAAGGATTTGTGTTTAGTCCTTTTCTTTTTGCCTTGGTGATGGATGAGCTGACACCATCTATTCAGGAGGAGGTTCCATGGTGTATGCTATTTGCGGCTATGTTGCTTGGACTCGTCAAAAGTGTTTGTGGGTGCGTGTCGGATTCGCCAACAATAGTGTATTTTTAGAGAATTCGACACAGGTGCGGCATTGAAAGTGAAAAATCCGCACAACTTAGATTTGCGGATGACATAGTACTGATTGATGAGACACGGGTGAAGTTAATGCTAGGCTAGAGGTTTGGAGACATTCTGGAGTCCTTTAGCAGGACAAAAATAGAATACTTGGACTGCAAAATTAGTGTTGCAATGGATGAAGTGGGCATGGAAGTGAGACTTGCCACTCAATCTTTTTCCAAGAGAAAAAACTTTAAATATCTTGGGTCCATCATGCAGAGTAGTGGGGACATTGAGTATGATGTCACACACCGCGTTGAAGTAGCACGAATGAAACAGAGGCTTGCTTCTGGAATATTTTGTGATAAAAAGGTACCACCTAAACTTAAAGGTAAGTCTCACATGTTCAAAAGATGCATGTTGGAGATGAGGATGTTCAGATAGATGTGTAGACATATTAGGAGTGATTAGATTAGGAATGAGGTTATTTGAGAGGTGGGAGTGACCTCTGTGGCAGATAAGATGAGCGAAGCGAGATTGAGATGGTTTGGGCATATGCAGAGGAGGTGTATCGACACCTCAATTAGGAGGTGTGGCAGATTGGATCAGGGCTTACGTGAAGGAGTAGGGTTAGACCGAAAAAGTATCGGGGTGAGACGTGATTAGACAGGATATTACACAACTTTATATCACTGAGGATATGATCTTAATAGAAAAGAATGGAAATCGCATATTAGGGTAGAAGGCTAGTAGCGGTAGGATGTTGTCTTGTCTTGCCTTGTGACAGTTTAAGGTTTGTCACAGGATTAGTCGTGTTATTATAATTGTGTTGTTATTGCTCTTTGATTATTTTGCTACTTTTATTTTTTGTTTTGTAGAATTAACATTGCTCTTCATTTTAGACGTTTTATATCTATTATTTTTTTCTTTCTTTATTTGGGGCTGATACATTTGAGCGAGAATCTTTCTGAAATAACCTCTCTATCTCCATGAGATAGTGGGAAAGTCTGCGTACACTCTACCCTCCCCAGACCCCATTCATGGGATTTCACTGGGTATGTTGCACTTGAAATTACCTTAAAATCATTAATCTTATGAGATTATGTGCACTACATAGTCACATGTGAATTTTTTATGAGTATAGAATCATAGCAAATAATCTCATAAGATTAGTTACTCGTCTACAACAGTGTGCGAATAGTATCACATGAGCATTTGACATCCTTTATTATTTTAGCTTCTTCCCATTTCAAAGTACATACCTTAACTCATATTTACCTTTCACGACTGTGACTTGGTTGCCTTTTTGATCCATCCATCTGGACAAGATTGATTGCAGTGAGCAATCTATAGCTGAGCTCAAATCACAAGTTGATGTGGATATTGGACATTTTTTGTCTAGGTTAGAACCAAACCTAGGTGCTAATCTAGATTCATTTGGTGTTTCCAGTTTCCTTCTAAGCACTTAGCATTTGA
>JBCEWC010019154.1:0-11570 GCA_038996855.1 Solanum aculeatissimum
ACTGCGTCGCTTTTCCGGAAAAAAGCGACGCTGTCCGTCGCTTTTGGCCGTCGTTTTTTGGCAATTTTTTAGTAGTGGCAATTCTCAGAAAGTTTTTGAAATTTCAAATATCTTTTTTCTGTTGCGCATACACAACCAGTAACTTTAGTCGAACAAAGGTTCCAGCGCAATTACAGGATTAATTAATTACACTTATCAGTTTACCCCCTTTTATGCGTAACTAAAATTTCTCTTTCCTTTTATTTCATGAGGTATCAATCACCCACGAAGTATCAAATCATGCTCAATTTAAGAGATTTTAGGTAAATTAGAAAAAAATTGGTATAGAAGAAAATTAACACTATGGGATTTATATAAGTTTTACTTAAATTTATTCATAATGCGTCCAAATAAACCATTCAATCAAGTTTTTTTCCTCCATCACCCTTTCATCATCTGATTAATGTTATGTACAACTATTGTTATTATTATTATTATTATTATTATTAATATAACAACAACAATAATAATAATACGATTCCAACATAGCTCAAATTATGGCCCTTCAGTAAAGTGTCGATTCTAAATTTCTAGTCAAAGATTAATATATATGTGTGTGTTGAAATTGGAAGTAGAGAAATTGATGATGAGAATGATACTCCATCAGTTACTTTTCAGTTGTCATTTGCCTTTTTCGAGAGTCAATTTTGAAATAAAAATTTAGATATTAAAAAATACTAAAAATTATACTTGTTTCAACTCTAAATGATGAAAAAATGAAAAAAAGTACATCTTGATACATGTTGAAAAATTACAAAATAAAAGAAATTAAAATCTGTCATAAATACATGTTGAATAATGTTTAAACAGACACAAACATTAAATTGTTGTTGTTATTTCAGATTTCAATTTCAAACATTTAATGGTGGAAATCATAGAGAGGAGGGAGGAAGATAGAAAATGGTGATGGAGATAGAGAAAGAGTTAGTAGATTAACATGGAAGCTTGAATTGTGAATGATTTGATTATTCAGATAATTAATAGATGTTATTTTTTAAGAATATATGTATCTAAATATATTTTAATATATGATACAAAATTCTTAGGTAATAATAATATATGTTATTACTTAAAAATATAGATAAAATCAAAATATATAATGTGATACATGTCTGATAGGACAGTTTTGACTAAAAGAAACTGAAGAAGTAAAATAAAGAAGGTTGAAAGAGGAAATTGTGTTGCAACTTGCGAGTAGATAAGTAGTTCTCTTTTCAAGTGACATTGACAATGGAGCAGCCTAAAAACAGTTGAATTTTGAAGTGCCCAATAATAGGGATGTAAGACGGCTGCCTTAATGATCACGTGTTTGTCTTATTTCTATGAAATTTCCACATTATAAGTTGCTTGAAGGCAGCTAAAAGCTTGTTCAATTATTACTGGCATATTGTTAGTATTGTTAACATGAAAAATTTTGGGTAATGAACTCCACTTTTAGTTGTCTCAACTTAAATTTGCTTTATCTTCTCTCCATTAACTCCATCTTAATTTAATTAAGACACAAAATGGCTTGCCAGGTTCAATGTCATTGCAATTGGATCTGTTGACAAAAGAATACCGTACATCAGCATAGGATTTAAAAGTTGTCCACCCTCGTTCTTGTGTTGCTGTGTTAAAAAATAGTAAATCAAATTTTCAAAATAAATTGAAAAGCATAAGATAAAAATAATTTACAAAAAATATTTGAAACTATAAAATTGACTGTGTGCTTAATAATTTAATCTCCCTATTGTACTCGTGATTAGGGAAGAGCCATAAACTCATATTCAATATGAAACTATGTTATTCAAATTGCATATTTTTTCTTGGTGTCTTTTAGAAAATAATATTTCATTTTTCATTTATACTTTTTAAAAATAATTAGATATACTCCTTTTGTCCCATTTTAGGTATCATATTGAGCTTTCGAAAGTCAATTTGACTAATTTTTTAAAGTTAAACTAGATTAAATTAATTCAGTATTTTAAAATAAAAATTTTGGTATCCAAAAACTGTGCAAAAAATATTATTGATTACAACATTTTCATATCAATATGATGAAAAATATATATATTCAAAGAGTACATGGTTTGATTTTAAAAATAAAAATTATGATAACTAAAATGGCTTGAAATAGTACAAGTAAACAATATTTATTTATTTTCTCTCACCTATTTTGATTATATTAATATCTAGATCTCTTAACGCACCTGATAAATTAATTATAATTAAAAGGAATAGTACTCTGCGATAGTCTCAGGCCACCAAAGAATGTTGGAATCCAAAGTATATCATGCCGTAGCTTTATTAGAGCAAACAAAAACTTTACCCACCAAAACAGCCTTGTTATAATTTTAGATTTTTAGTCACTGAAACTCTCTCATAATTATTAAAAAAAAATGTCTTATAATACTAAATACTAATAAATTTTATTTATGTAACATCTTGTATATGATCACACATGGACCCCGTTAAGGGTTGGTTATGAGGATGATTTTGTGGAAAAATAATTGTTTAGCTATCCTCATTTGACTCAATTTAGCTCAAATAAATCATAAGTGGTAAACAGATGTATAATCCCTTTCTTCCATTTTATTTGATATAATTGATTGGACATTACTTTTGAGGGGAAAAAACCTTTTGATATAAATGATCTAAATAAAAATTTATAAATATTTATGTGACTATAAATAGTTTTATCAAGAGTAATCTATGAAGTTTATAGTTAAAATGTTTTTAAGAATAAAAATGTGTTATTTTTTTAAATTATAAACTAAAAAAAGAAAAGTTAATTAATAAAATGAAATTGAAAGAATATAAAAGTTGGAGTAGATCAAAAAAGTAAATATTTTTTCTATTTCAAATATCTTTATCTTTTTTTTTTAATTTGATCTAAAAAGGAATACTTCTTTTCTTTTTTGACAATTTTTTATTTGTAACTTTTCAAATAATATATTTAAGATCATTACAAGATTAAGGGATATACTTCCTCTATTTCAAAAAGAATTGTTTTGTTTGACATAGCAGGGAGTTAAAGAAAAAAAATATTTTTCAATCATGTAATCCTAAATTAAAGTTATATGAATGTATTAAAATATTCAGTAATCTTAAGGCATTAAATATGATATATGAAAAGTTGGAATTGAAATATTGCAACAAAAGAAAAGTGATTTTTTAGACAAATTAAATAAAAAAAAGGTCATTTTTAAAAAATAAAAAAATATTTTAATATATTGTGTATATAGACCACAAATTTCAAAATTTTGTATACTTTTCAAAACTTTATCAAAAATTAAAACGGACAAACCAGAGGAGAAAGTGCTACTTATTTATCTATCCTTGCACACTTGCAAAACTTACCACATTTTCATGATTAAAATTTGAAATGTGTCAGCATCAATACAGCTTATAATCTCACAATGAAAGACAGCTTAAACTGAACTCTTTCATGTCGTGAGAGAGACAATTTTTTATGTATCCAACTAAATCACGCTTCTTTTGCTCCTTCAATTCATCCCCAAAAAAATAACTTTTGCTTCCAACACATTGCTTTGTCACCATATTCTGTCCTTTTCTTTAATGGACTTTTTTTACTTAAAAACTTTTATCAAATAACATCACAAGTAGCTGTTTAAAATATCGTAACTACACTCTATAAATACCTCACCATTTCCTTTCTATTCTTCAAACGTTTCTTCCATATATTCTCCTCCCTACGTCTAAACTTGACAGTTTTAGGAAATTCAATTTCCTTTTCTATCTGGTACAAAGAACCATATGGCTTGCTTAAACATTGACAAAATGGTTTGCACATTTTCCTAATATCCTTTCCATTTCTGCAATCTTTGATGTTTATTTATCTATTCTTTTAATGAGATGATCATTCGCATGCATGTTTTATATACATATAATTATATGGCTTCTAATAAGATAATTAAAACACTTATTTTTTATTAATTATGAGTTGTATATTAAACTAGCTAGCTTGTTTCTGTATTTTTGTCTGCAAGTGTACATTAATTGCAAATGTATAAAGAAAAGAAAGCTAAGGTATGCAAGAATTAACTAATAGTATTATATTTATTGTTGCAACCGTTCTACTATCTTCAGTCATTGTACCAAGTATTGTATGAGTTTGTTTTCTTTCACTAACATATTCTTTCTACTACTTTGAAATACGTACCAACAAGTTGTTTCGTGTAGGCTTTTACTCAATATGTATAGTATAGATACTAGAAATGGTAGTTCATCGATAATATGCAACAATAGTAGTATTTTAATCATATCATGTAGAGTACTTAAATACGTATAGAAGACAACTCAAACATGTCAAGTAATATAATGGAAAAAAGATCTTCAACAATAATCACTACGTACACTGTTGCTTTTTTAGATTTTTTAGTTTCCTTTACCTTTTTTCCGATATAAACATTATTGATACTTTTGATGTTGTAGAAAGAGCACACACTATGCCATCCGATGTCAAAACATGCTAGGTAATTACCATAATACGCGTTCAAAACATTGCTTAAGTCTTGTAAAAATTCTGTTACTCATTTTATATATATGAAATTATTACTACTTGAGAAGTCAACAAGATAAACAATACCTCTAAAGTATTTCAATTACAAGTTTACAAATAATATTTTCATGTGATTTTCCTACATTCATATTATCTTATTTCATACAACTAGAAAAACTTATAATGTAATTTGACTCTTTTGCTTTGAATCCTCTCACGTGTAAATTGAGATGGAGGGAGTACTATTGTAACGAGTAAAGACTTAACAAATCTTCTCCCATCATGTATTTCTACAGTGTCAGAGGGAGAAGAAGACAGAGATTGAAAAAGACGAATACACCCTTGATGGAACTGTGGATAAGCATGGTCAACCTGCCGTGCGTGCCAAGACGGGAAGGTGGCTTGCTGGAGTTCTCTTACTTGGTAGGTATACTTAGATTTAGACTATTTTTCTCCTGTTAATAATTTAGGGTCATTAATTAAATTTCAAATTTATAAATTTCAGTGAATCAAGGTCTAGCTACACTAGCATTCTTTGGCGTTGGAGTGAATTTAGTACTATTTTTGACTCGAGTTATGGGTCAGGACAATGCTGAAGCAGCCAATAATGTGAGCAAGTGGACGGGAACAGTTTATATCTTTTCCCTTTTGGGAGCTTTCCTAAGTGATTCATACTGGGGAAGATACAAGACTTGTGCTATTTTCCAAGCCATTTATGTAGCGGTAAGTCCATGTATCTCATTAATCTACAAGTCAAAATGCATATCTTTGAAATTACTTGTATTAATTGGGATCTGCTTTAATTTACGCAGGGACTGGTTTCACTTTCATTGACTTCATACATTTTCCTAGTCAAGCCTAATGGCTGTGGAGATGAAGAGACACCCTGTGGGTCCCACTCAATTGTTAGTGTCGCCCTCTTCTACGTGTCGATTTACTTAATTGCCCTTGGAAATGGAGGGTATCAACCTACTATTGCAACATTTGGAGCAGACCAATTTGATGAAGATCACTCCCAAGAGAGTCACTCAAAAGTGGCTTTTTTTAGCTACTTTTACCTGGCATTAAATCTTGGATCTTTGTTCTCAAATACCATCTTAGGATATTTTGAAGATAAAGGAATGTGGACAACAGGATTTTGGGCATCAGCTGGCTCTGCCATTTTGGCACTAGTCTTGTTTCTTATTGGAACACCTAGATATAGGCACTTCAAACCTACAGGCAATCCTCTATCAAGATTTTGTCAAGTGGTTGTTGCTGCAACTAAGAAATGGAATGTTGAACAACCTTCAAGGGGAGATGAACTATATAAAGGTGATGAACAACACCTTCCTGAAAATGGAAATAGAAGAATTCTCCACACACAAGGATTCAAGTATGTTGCTTTAAACCTTATTATATATAATGCTTAACAGTTATTATTACTTTGTCTATTTGTAATGCTATATTCATTTTTCAGATTCTTGGATAGAGCAGCTATAATCACATCAAAGGATGGAACAGTAGAAGTAGTAAACAACCCGTGGCGCCTTTGCGCAGTGTCGCAAGTAGAAGAAGTGAAATGCATATTGAGACTACTTCCAATTTGGCTTTGCACAATACTTTATTCAGTTGTGTTTACTCAAATGGCCTCTTTATTTGTTGAACAAGGGGCTACAATGAAAACAACCCTCTCAGGATTCCATATTCCTCCAGCAAGCATGTCTAGTTTCGACATCCTCAGTGTTGCATCATTCATTTTTATCTATAGACGAGTTCTTGATCCCCTCATCGCCAGATTAAAGAAATCTTCTCCAAGAGGATTGACAGAGCTTCAAAGGATGGGAGTTGGCCTCATAATTGCTATAATGGCAATGGTAGCTGCAGGAATTGTTGAACACTTTAGGTTAAAATCAGCAGATAAAGATTGTTCACACTGCTCGAACTCAAGTTCATTAAGCATTTTCTGGCAAGTTCCACAATATGTACTAATCGGAGCATCCGAGGTGTTTATGTATGTTGGACAATTGGAGTTCTTTAATGGACAAGCACCTGATGGATTGAAAAGCTTTGGAAGTGCATTGTGCATGACTTCAATCTCATTAGGAAACTATGTGAGCAGCTTGCTGGTTTCTGTTGTTATGAAAATTTCAACTTCTAATAAAATGCCTGGATGGATACCAGGAAATCTCAACAAGGGTCATTTAGACAGATTCTATTTCCTGTTAGCAACTTTGACATCAGCTGATTTTTTGGTCTATCTCATTTGTGCAAAGTGGTACAAGTACATTAAGTTTGAAGAAAGAAGCATTGAAAAGCAAAATAAAGAGAAGCAGGGTGATTTCAGAGTGTAGGCTCAAGAAAGTTTTATTTTAAATAGTGAAAATTTATGATTAGAAAAGACATGTATTAAGTTGCAAGGAGACTAGAGAAGTGCATTGTTACTCTTCTCTAAGTTGAGCACAAGATGCATGTTTTGTTGGAGTTACCTCATTATGTGTAAAGAAAATGGTTTGTAGAGCCTCCTTGGGTGGTATGAGATATCAAATTCTTTGCATTTGTAAATTTTCTGGTTGTGCTATTTTAATTTATAATGTATTTTTTCTTTTTTATTTTCCTAATACTTTATTTATGTGGAGATTAGCGTTCACCAATAAATAATAATAAAATATTCAACCTTATTAAATGTCTGATAGAACAAATATTATTTTTCACGGAGTGTGTTTTGGTGGGAAAAAAAGTTATATGTACAAGAAAAACATCATAATATCAGATGATTGATATGATTAGATTATAATCTCTTGTAATCATTTTGTAATTAACTTGATTAGAATTTCACTACAATTAACATCTTTTGTTTTTGGTACGTTATCTCTTACTTACTTGTATAAACACCAAAATGATGAATACAATCATATAATGCAACCATCTTCTTAATCTTTCATGGTATCAGAGTTGCTCATTTTACAACGTCAATGTTACTATCGTCTGCAACTATTCATCTTTTGCCAATTTTCACCCGCTCCATCTATAGTTTCTGCTCTTCCACGTCTTGCTTCTATTCCGAATAACCACTCTACTGTCATAACTTCCTTAACACTCACAAATATCATTTTAGCAAAAAGTGACCAACAACTTATATTCATTAATGCCAATGCTCAAGCTCCTGTGAAATAAACTTTCGTCCTCTAATTACCAACTTTGGTACTCTCAAGGGAACTCTATTCTAATTGGATATAACATTACCTCATATGTGATTTCTCTTCCTACAAAACAACTTAGCTCTCGCTATTAGGTCCGACAAGATCAATTGCTCCAAAGTGCACTTGTAGCCTTTCTCACTTTAGAGATAGAAGTGTATGTGCTTTCAGATGCAATTTCCTATGATATGTGGATGACTCTCCACAATTTTTATCCCGACCTTCTGTTGACACTCAATTTTGACCAACCTATAATTCATTTCAGATTGCCATTTGATTAAAATAGGTATTTTCAAAACTTTTAAATAAATGAGCTCATATTTAATTTTATCCAAACATTTCCATATTTTTAACCTTCTTAATTTTTTTAAAATGTGTTTACTATTTTATTATGAATTACTTGTATTGTTACCATCATTACTAATTTATTATTATTGTTGTTGTTGTTGTTGTTTATTTATTGTTAGTATATTTATTGTATTATTAGTCTTTACTTTAAATACGTTATATATTTCACCATCTAATTTTATCAATTTTTTTAAAATAATAATTTTAATAGGTTCAAACACTTTTTCTCATATATTATGTACATATGCGTATTTTTTATTTCTGCTACATAGGATGTTATAATGTCTTCTTTTGTCAAGATTCCTTTTTGCATTAAAAGTTTTCTTGACAGGAATTTAAATGGACTGGGTTCTTCATGTAGATGTCCATCTTTTTGTAATTCTCAATGACCCTTTTAATTTCATCTATTATCTCTTGGCCATTCAATTTGTTGTTTTAATCTTTATGAAGGAGTTTGTTCCAGAATTTTGTATGGAATCTCCTCAGGAGTGTAGGGAATTCTCCTTGATCATTTACTTCTATTGTCCACCTCATTATCCATGGGATGAAAAATTCTATGAAAAAAATACATTAGGGCAATACCCTCAAAGTATATGTCCCCTTGCTGGGTCTTTATCATTTTTGGGGAAACTTCAATCCATTCTGAGTATAATTTTTTATAACAATCCGGTAATATTTTCGGCTTTGGACCATATAAAGTTCACCATTTACCAAACAATTTTGGAATATAATTTTGATTAAAAGTATTTGAACATATTTTAATAAACCGTGAATATTTTTTATTAGAATTTTCATATAATAAGGCTTTATTAAATCCTTCAATATAATCCCAGTAATTAAACTTGACTGGTTTACGTTACTCCGGGTGTATAAACTCCCTTTCTCGCATGGTGCTTATTCCCCATTCTTCTGGGGCATAAACCTTTTTTTTAAAATTATTTTTGAGAAGTTATAAACTTTTTTCGTATTAGCCGGATAGAAGTGTTGGAATTCTGCTGACTGTATACATGAGAGTATTATCTCATAATGCATTCTTGCTTTGTAAGAAGTAGCAGCATATGATGTTGTATCAAAATAACGACCCATTATTTGCCATGGATTATTTTTTTATTAGAGATCATTTCTTTCAAGATGGAGTATTACTTCATCTTTCTCATTCTCTGAATATACTTCCGTAGCATCTATGATTTCCTCATTAGTTATTGCCGCATATGATGACGTCTCTCTAGCTTGTTGTTTTGATTTTATGAAATTCATGAATTGTTGGTACATCGGATGGTCCGGGCTGATACCCGCTATTCCAGTAGATGATGATGAAGTGAAAATGCTTGAAGCTATTAGCTTTTGTTGCCCATTTGTGCTAGGACATTATTATGTCCCCCTCGGCCTCTGCGTCTATCTCCTCGTCTTCTATTAGAGGACCAGTTCAAAGTTGGTCACATTTGTGTGCAAAAAATAGAGATATGAACTTAGATACTCTCTAGTAAGAAAATCGGGCAAATTATTATCTGTGGCTTTTTTATAATGAATTTCAAAATCAAAAGGTGCTAATAATGTTTGCTATCTAGCAAACATTTGTTTAGAAACATCATGTTTCACATCTTTAGTAAAGATAAACTTGGCGGCTTGACAATCTATCCTTATTATAAATTTTTGGTTATATAAGTCATTTTGAAATTTTAGAACACTTTTAACTATGGCTAATATTTCTTTTGCCACAGTAGCATAATTCTTTTGACTATTATTCCATTTTTCAGAATAAAATTGGACAAGATATTCATGCCCTTCAGGAGAATTTGTTTTAGAATTCCTCCATAACCAACATCTGAAGCATCTGTTTCAACAATTTTTTTCCAATTTGGATTAGCCAAAGTAAGGCAGGGAAGATTATTAACTTTGAATTTAATATTTCTGACTGCTTGTGTATGAACATCAGTCCAAGCCTTAGAATTCTTCTTAAGGCGGTCATATAAGATTGTTGTATCTTTTGCCAAATCTTCTATAAAAGGAGAAATATAATTTAGGTTTCCTAGAAATCTTTGAAGCTGACTTTTTTCTGTTATGACATCAAAAAATTTAGAGGCAAATTCAATGCTTCTTTGTATTGAAATTATTTTTCCTTTTTCTATATTATGACCTAGAAATCTAACTTTTACCTGAAATATTTGCATTTTGGGTTTTGCATAATGATCTTTTTAAATAAATCAAGGTGCGTGAAATGCATTTCTAAGATTTTAGAAAATACAAGGATATCATCTATGTAAACAATGATAAAATTACTATAAGGATTAAAAGTATCATTCATTATTTTTTGAAATTCAGACGGGGCATTTTTTAGTCCAAATGACATGACATTCCATTCATATTGGCCTATTGGGACATTAAAAACAGTTTTATGCCTGTCTTTTTCAGATATTTGAATCTGTCAATATCCTGATTTTAAATCAAAATTTGAAAATATAATGGCATCATGCAGTCTATCTAGTAAATCCTTTTTATGTGGGATAGGACAACGAATCAATTTTAAAACTTTATTTAGGGGTTTATAATTTATTACTAATCTTGGTACCCCACTTTCTTGTTTTGCATGTTTATTAACATAAAAAGCAGTACAGGACCACGGAGATTTTGAGGGTCTTATTAAACCCTTCTGAAGGAGTGTATCAATTTCTTTTCTACATAGTTTCATATATTTTGGGTTCATCTGACAAGGTCTTGCCTTGGTTGGAATATGATCCTCAGAGAATCCCTCTTCATAAGGAAGGCTGACAACATATTTTTTTCTTTTTCAAAATTGGTTAGGGTGATCACCGCATATTTGTAATGAAAATTGATTTTTTATAAATTCAATTTTATTTTGTACTTTATTATTTTGAGAAATTTCTTCAATAGTAAGACTACAAATTTCATGTTGTAAAAAATCAATTTGTTTGCTCTTTAAAGAGATCATATCCTTGATTTCATATATAAATTTTGAAAATGATTGTGATATAAAATCAATCTGGATTTTCTTTCCTTCAAAAGTTCCTTCTAAACCTGTATGATCCCAATAGGTTATAGGATAGATATTCCAAAAAAAAAGTATTCCTAAAATAATTTCATTAGAAATATTTTTATCTAACACAAATGTTTCAGGAATACAAGTATTACTTGTGCAGATATAAGCTTTAGGAATTTTGTAATCAATATTCATTTTATGTGAAAAGATTTACTTTTGCAATTGGTTTATGACGAGTTATTAACTCAATTGTTTTCAGAAAATATTTTGTTTTCTACCGATTCTTCAGCAATCTTGAGGATATTATCTCCCGAAGTTTGAGGCATATTAGCTATGCGGTTATTATTGTGGATTTGGCGAGGGCCAGTGATATCAAACTGGGTTGTCAAAGGAATATTTCATTCACTGGACGAATGGATCTCTTTATTTTCGTCTATCTTATGTTTTCCTTTTTCAATATTTGTAATTCTTTCATCAAGAATTGTATTATGAGTTTTTAAGGAAG
>JBCEWC010019155.1:0-11570 GCA_038996855.1 Solanum aculeatissimum
CACCACCCTAGATGATGTTAGACTACTACTAAAATGACTTCAAGGCAACATCTAGCCAAGAGTCTTACAAAAACCTTGACACCGCAAATGCACAATGATAAACTTTCCTTTATAGACTTAGGAAGTGATCTTACAATATTACAACACAACACAACAATATACATAAAAAGAAACTATATACTTCTTCTATCAGGTCCCTCGTATGCAGATGCTGAGTTTCTCAATAGGAGCCAAAAAGGAACTTTTAGAACAACAAGAATATAAAGTTTGTCCAAAAGTTATTTTTTGTTCCTTAACATGCTCCTTTTATATTGTCAAGATAATCCTCAAAGAACCATTGGTCCATTAGTACAAATGGAGGTGACATTTCACCAACCAAAACAACTTTAATAGCTGTATCCCATTTTTGCAAACAGTCCTTAACCTGATGAGTAACCTGATCCTTGCTTTTGTGATCATCAAAACCTCACTCAACAGTTATTCTTAGAAAAAATAAATAGCAAGCAAATTCACGAATAAATAAAGCTTCACACATCTTCACAAGTTGTAATAACACCTTCTGAAAAAAAAAAAAAACAAGCAAACTTAAATGCCAGTATATATTGATCAGGTGCAGTTCTTTACATAAATAGAGAAGCATAAAGAAGAGACATAGAGAAGTAGAGTGGAGAAAGCAAGTTGTAACTTAATAGTGATGAAAAATTAAACTCTGCCTGCTTTACATCAAATAAAAAATTTGTGAAAGACATGTTAATCTGATTAACCATCAGAGATCATTCACTTATCTTGCATGTTCAGTAATATGATTCAATCAAGTGTCTTTGTCCCTACTGCCTCGACATTATCTTGTTCTCTGATCCTGTGGCTGGATTATATCGATTTTAGTCATACATCTTATTCTTCTTCTGTGAAATATCATGGTCTAATTGTTATTCAAAGATATGTTCCATGCTTTTAGTATTCATCAAAATATATTCATAAGCTTATTTTTATCAGCTTGAATTTCTTTGCCCGTGAGGTCTTATGGCTGGCATGTTTTATCTTATTTCAGTTTCTACAACATTATCTACTGGTCTAATACTTTATCTTTCTTATTGATTTTCAGAGGCATCTTGTTCTTGGGGTGATATCTCAAATCATTAAGGTAATTAAATGTGTTCATACTGAATCATTTTAGTGAATTTACTTTGAAATAATGAGGTAACTTTAGCAAAAAAAATTTCCCTACAAGTTGAAGGAATCAGTATCAAGATATAAAAAACCACCAACATACATTTTAGGTTGCAGGACTTGAGATCAATGCCAAAACTTTTTCAGGACATTAATTTTCTTTCACGTTATTTCAAATTCAACTATTAGTAGACCTCAATTTTAAAAAAATACCTCAGCTATTGGACTTAGTTGATGACAACAAGGTAGCCACACACTCATCAATGTTTCATTATTTGACAATTTCTGACAAAACATGTCTTCAATACTTGATTATTTTAATTAATCTATGATGTCAGGATGCAGAGGAGCTGATGAGTCTACCTCCAGAAAAAATCTTGCTCAGACGGATATAGAAATGTAAAAATAAAGCACGAATGAAGTTGACTCATTTCTAGATGTTATTTAAAAGGTGAAATGATCCAATCCAATATCCCATCTATCAGCAAGATAAATTGACGAAACTGCTATACTTTTTATAGAATGCTTTATATAAAAAATCTCACTAATAGCACTTGGACCAATATTAACTAACATAGACTGTTGGAGAATGCAGAAGCTTGATGACTGTGAATAGAATAACCTTTAACTATGATCATATACTGAATCAAAAGACTAAAAGTGCAGGTGGATTATTGAAAAAAACACCTCATCACTGGGGAAAACAAAAGTTGTTGGCTTCAGATTATGATAATCCTTTAAGCAACTCAATGGCTTGAAGCCCATAAGACGAAGTTGTCCAATTGAAACTCTTTTGAGTTCTGAAAGCTCATCCACAGAACACGTGACGTTCTCACTGAAGCAAAAAGCCACAAGACATCAGCGAATGACTGAACAAGTCAACCAAAGTTAAGTTGGGCTGGTCATTTGGTAATTATGTGAATCAAAATGTAGCAAATCAAGGAAACTCAAATTTGAATTTTTCTAGGATACCCAAGTTCACAACATAATCTTTTCAATACTTAAAATGGTGAGGATTTAACGCCCTGTTTCCAAGTCCCAGTGTATCCATATTTTATGTACTACCATATGCTTTGTTGTTAGTGTTCCTGTCTTATCATTGAGATGCAAGTACCTGAACCATTGTCTCATAAGTAGAAAGATGCCCGGATAGATTTTGTCGTTCATATAACTTCTTTACTGTATTGGAGTGAAAGCTTCTATACTTTAAGTATATTAGAGAATTGGTTGTCGTTGTTGGAGTGAATGGTCTGCGCTTATACATTACCTCAGGAAATCTAGACTTGAGATTACTTAACTTGTATTTATTCATCTTTGTTGTTTAGAACGGGAACTAAAGCACCTTTGACATTTCTCAAATATAGGAAAATGGAGGTTGTCCTTTTTTCTCAAATAAGGGCAGCAACTTGTGTTTAGTACATGTTAAATGTAAAATGTGCTGGAGCTAGCTCTTCATCTGTTGCTTTCTAGATCTACCCTGCTTTTACTTTTCATATGAGATCTCAATGAGATTTTTCATCAACTTCTCTGTATTACTTAACTTTTAGGCAGTGAAAAAGCTATGTTAGGAACAACCAGACAACTATTCCACCACCTATAAAATGTGTGGAGCTCAATGAAGAAACGCGGGCTTTGCTTGTGTATATAGTTCATCTCTGATGTACTAATGTTATTACCAGTGGTGTCAAACGGGCGGGTTGGGTTGAAATTAAGAATGTTAAAATGGGTTAAAATAGAAATTGGGTTGGGTTATGACCCGCCCAAACTTACTTTGGGCTCAAATGGGTTGGGCTCAAATTCGGATTGGGTCATGACCCGTTCAATCACAATAATTCTAACATAATATTTTTTTTAATCACAATTTGAATTGCAACTCAAAATATAACAATAAAAAGTTACAAATTGATAGATAAATGATAGAAAATATAAAATAGATAGAAAACATACATTACATCAATGCAAGTAAAGAGCCTTAGAGCAGGTTGAAATTGAAGATTAAATTGGGCTCAATTAAAGATTCTTTTGATATGGGTTAAGGCTTGAATGGGTTGAGATTGAACCCAATTAAAATTATCTTGAGCCCAACCCATAAAATTTTGGGCGAATTGGGCGAGTTATCTATATTTGGGCTCATTTTGAAACCTTTAGTTATTACAGTGTTCAATGTATATACGGAGACTTACCTACATCTATTGCTTACATCTCACATTGTTGGTAGTTTTAAGTCAAGTTCGTCGCAATAAAATGTTGAACAAGTTTCTCTTTCTCTTGAATGTATGTTGTATATAGACTAATCTGGTGTAGATGTTTACTATATGATTTTTGTAATGATCCTTGATTTACGTCTTTTGAAATGCCTTTCTATTGCACCATTTCTATGGTTATATGACTCTCAAGAATAGCCATACACGTGCAACACACAAGTCTAGTTATACTAAAAGTAGGAAGCCACAAAGTTAAAAGTTGAAATATCATTTTACCCCTATCCTAATTCAAGATGTTATAAAATATCTAATAAGTTAAATATTAATTAATCAAAATAATTTTTCAACCTTTTAACCTCCTAACTTAATTGCAAGTTAAAGAGTCATAAAGTTAACATATTCATTTGTAAGTTACAAAGTGACCAATTAAGAGTACATGATTTACACGTAAAAATATTTTTATGATGAATATGGTCAATTTGTTGATTAACTTTTGAATAAAATCATTTTATTGTAAGCTGAATTTTTTCTTTAACATATTGCTTTCAAGCATGCATTTTATTTGCTCTAATAATATGAATTGATATTGGTTAATTTAACATTTCTACATTGTCGATAAATATAAGGCAATTTAAAGATTAATTAATAATTTTGTAACTTAATGACATCCTATTAAATATTCTACTAAATAATTGCTAGAAGTTGCCAAACTTTTTATTTTCAATCATTTAGTATCAATTTATAACACTAATGATGGATTTATATTGAATTTTTCTCATTAAACATCTTATATGAATGAATATCAAGAATGAGTCTAACTTTCATCATTGGATGACACAAATTTATCAGGTATGTAACAATTTATTTTCTATCTATCAATTTTACTTTAATTGTTTTACTCATTTTTTCCTCAAACTATTAAGTAATATGGTGAAACATTTTAATAACAGACATCTGCATACCCATTAACAAGATTCTACTGGACACTTTGCTCTTTGACTCACGATACTGATGACCTAGAGCTCTGATATTAACTTGTCATGATCCAAAATTAGATCACAATTAATTAATCCCCAACCAAAATACGGTACTCAATATAAAAAAGAAAAGCTAAAATAGGACAACCACAGTACTTAAGTCAAATCCCAAAACTTGGTGTCATGAGTAAAAAAAAAAATCTGATCCAATCGTTGACCAAAGTCAAATTTAGCCTATTTTAAATCAATTTTTCCAACTTTTAACCTCATTTTCATATAACTCTGAATCTGATTTCAGTACTTCTTCTAGAGCAATTATCACGTTTCAAAACCAATGAAATCGATGAAATTTTATTTAGAGGTCTGAAACCTCAAATGGTATAAAAATTCACTTTTTGAACAATTTAAACTTCTCAAATACACAAACTCACATTATACCTCTTGTATCCACAATATGCCACTACCAATCACACAATTAGCTCAAATAAGATTTGGGAAAACTAACAAAAGGAAAAAATAATAATTTTTATGAAAATTCACAAAAATGACCATTAAGGTAATTACGGTTAAGATAGAGCAAAGTACTCAGGAACTTTTAATTCGATTTTGAAGAATGGTCAAAATGCACCTAACCTTTTCATTTATGTTTTACTTTTACGCTTCATTTATTTATTGGTCCCTCAAAATTCAACCTATTATTTTCTAGCCTAAAATTACCGGCCTTCTTTTTAACCCAAAAAATTTGTGAATACCGTATAATTGGTTCATCTGGAACTCTTAAACCCTATACTAGTCCTACCAAATAGACTCGATACTAAATTTTCAATCCCTATATTTGACAACAACTATTATTTTGGAACTATTTTCACTATTCTTACAAAACTAACATCTCTAATTTTAAACTTAATTTGTGCCTGTTAAATAAAAAATACCACTCGACATTTAATTAAGGCATAATGCATAGATTTGACTTTAAACTTGACTTCGAATTTTAACTTTGACCTTTAACTCTTATAGTGCATAAGTGGACACTTTAACTATCAACACTTCAACGCAAAAAATACTTAAACTTTCGGAGCGCACAAGTGCCTACTTGTTGAAGTGTTGAAGTTAAAGTGTTTTATTGTTGAAGTGTTGGATAGTTAAAGTGTTTACTTGTACACTTGAAAGTTAAATGTCAAAGTTAAAATTTGAACTCAAGTTTAAGGTCCAATTTATATATTATGCCTTTAATTAAACCATCTCTTTTTTACTATCTCCCTCCCTTTTAGCTTTTCATTTTTCAACTTTAAGATTCATTACTTCCTCTACTGTTTTACATTTTGAGTCAACCTGCTCCAAGTTTATGAATGAACCAAGATGTAACTCCATTATAACTTTTTAAAATCCATATTCTAATCTAAAAATATAAAATAAAAAACATCGACAAGATTATTTTACACAGTGTTGCTAACTAGTTCTAAAGTCCACAACTAAATTATCCCGATAATACTTACTCCCTTCGTTTAAAAAAGAACGACCTAGTTTGACTTGACACGGAGTTTAAGAGAATAAAGAAAAATTTTCATTCTTATGGTCTTAAATTAAAATTATGTCAAATGTACCAAAATGCCCTTTAATCTTGTGGTTTTAAACATGTCATGGAAAGTTGAAATTAAAGTTTTGCCAAAAAAATAAAATAAGTTATTCTTTTTAAGTGAAACAAACCAAAAGAAAAGTAGGTCATTTTTTTTAAACGAAGGGAGCATAAAACATTCCCTTCAATCCTATTTTAGGTGAAGGTGTTTCTATTTGGAAAGTCAAATAATTTTTTCTTTGATTATAGCTTCTTAAAATATTTTAAATCATTATTAGCTATGTTTGGCTTGTATTATTTTTCGTGTAACTTTCAAATATATATATAATGACCCTGAAGATCATTTTTGATAATTTTGATAAAATTATCATTTTACCCTCTCCTGACAGCGGCCTCGTGTCATGTTTAATTGGTTTTGAAAGTTAATTTTTGAGAATCTTGTAAAAAATTGAGTTTTTGGTTAAAAAAAATAATTTTTGAAGGCTTAAATTGCTTAATTTTGGAATTTTGAGTCATCCAGAGATTCGAGTCTCGAAATAAAATTTCATTGATTTTATCAGTCTTGAAATGTGAAAATTAGTCTAGAAGATTTATCGAAATTAGATTTGGGGTTGTTATGTGAGTTTTAGATTCAGAGTTGGAAATTTAGTTAAAGCTTAACTTAGATTTGACTTTGGTTGATGTTTTAAGTTTCGGTGCTCGAATTGAATTTATCATGGTTCCATTAGTTATGAAGGCGATTTTAATACTAGAACGAGCCTTGTCATAATTTTTGGATATTCCAGTAGAGTTTTGACATTTCAAGTGGCCTAAATTAGTTTAGTTGCGCCTAATTGAATTTCAGGTCAAGGAGACCTTAGATTCAATTTTTGATGATTCCATTGAGTCCGGAATGTTGATTTTAGTAGGGTTGCATATATGATTTATGTGTACATGGTTCCGAATGAATTCCAAGGATTGATTCCGAGCTTTGGAAATTGTTTAAAAACTTTTGTGTATTTAGTGCAGCAAGCCTCGCTTCAGCGAGGGCTTGGTCGCTAAAGCAAGGTGGGGCTCGCTATAGCAAAGGTCGCTAAAGCGACCACGCTTCACTTTAGCGAAGCTCGCCCTTTTTGCTGGTGCCGCTTTAGCAACTCTTTGTCGCTTTAGTGACATCAAAGGCCTGATTTTTAGGCTATGGTCACGAGTTTTAGGTCTTTACTTCATCTTTTTTAAACTTTGAGAGTTCGGCTTGGACGATTTTCACTTGGATTTTCAAAGATTTTTCACTGAAAATGGTATTTTCAGCCTTCTTCTTTAATATCCATTAATTATTTTTTGATTTTAACATCAAATTTAAAGTTTTCAATTGAGAAAATTCATGAATTTTTTGTGGACTTGGATTTTTCACAAAGATGGTGATTATGAGCTCGTTTTAGCATTGTTTTTTTAATTGATTTTCACCAATAGATTTTTTATTAATTACGAGAGCAATATTTTTATCTAAAAATTTCTAGATTTTGGCCTCAAATTTTGGTATTAAATTTTTGGACTATTTTGTTTTTTTCCTGAATTGCTTGATTTTGGTGTCGTTATTCTTGAAATGTGATTATGAACCTATTCTTGGCTAGATTGTAGTGTGTTGGATTCAATTCGAAAGGGGAAGACACTCTTGTTGGATTGATTGTTTGGGTAATCTGAGGCTAGTGGATTCTAAACCTTGTTGAGTTTAAATGAACTTGGTATCTTCTTTTCTTTGTGTATTTGAGGATTAGTGAAATGATTTAGCGGATATAATTGAGTAATAAAGATGTTGATGTGATAATATGTATGATAATGCATACTTGTTAATGATAATAGCCCTTGAGTTGATAATGTGGATTGAGCTTGTAATACCGATTGTTGAAATATAGAAGTTGGTCATATTGATCTAAGTGTTGAGCTTTGACTCATGTTATGTGAAAATATCTATTGAAATACTTTATATATTATGTTGAGCTAGTTGCATAATCTAGCATTTTTTGAAATTATTGAAATGAATACTTAAGAAATGTGGATTAAATAGGGAATAATCTTAAGCTATGATGATATAGTGATTGTTGAGAACTTGAGCCATGATGTGATGTAATTATTGTGTGTTGCTATTGATGATGATCCAAATGTTGAAAGAACTATAAGATTTAAAATTTGATTGTTGAATAAATGACTTATGTGGACATCTTGCATATTCTCATTCTATTGAAAGTGATTATTGTGTTGTGCTAACATATATTTGCTTGATGTCCCATTGATGATGAAAAGTCGAAAGAAAATAGTTCTGGCTAGAAAAAGAAAAGAAAAGAAAAGCCGAAGAAAAATTGTTTCGCTAGAAAGATAAAAAGATAAAAAAGAAAAGAAAAGCCGAAGGGAAATAGTTTCAGCTAGATATGAAAGATAAATGCTAAAGGAAAATGGTTCTGGTGGTGGTCCATGTGTGGCCCCTATGAGTTTCGATCTGATTATATGAGTGGATGTGTATCGTAGGACAGACATACATCACAATTATTTGACATTGTATTATGTTGCTTGCATATCATGACATCCCATTCCATCCTATTTCATTCTTTGTTTTATGTGTTGAATTGTACTAAGTGTGACATGTTGATTGAATTTGTTCTTGTATACTATTGAGATTGATTGGTTGAGACATTGTGTATTGAGACTGTGATAAATAGCTATATTGTGCATATGCTGCCCTTTTCTGCGTGCAAGCTTGTAGTTTTGGAGGTATGTGGTTGGGATGGAAAAAGCACTTGAGTTCAATATTCTTTACCTGCATTAATGTACTCTTGTTGGATACTTGTTGGTACTCACCCTTGTTTTCTAAACATGTGTAGGTTGTGAGCCCAGTTTCCGTTGACAATCCTATTTCCTTAAAGACTGAGCCTCTGACAGATTGAGAGCTAGTTGCTTGTTGTTCCAGCCTATTCTCAAGACTGTTGGACTTCTATATTGGTTTTGTTCTATTGAGAGACAAAAACTATTGAGACTTGTATTATATTTCTTTCTGATTGTTGTAACAGAGGCTTGTACATGTGACACCAATTTTGGATGATTTTAGATTTTGATTATGTTCCTTATGCCTTATCCTTTACTAATTTTATTATATTATTGTTTTATCTTCCACTTTATTCTATTTTAACCTATTTAGGCTAACTTGCTTTGGTGGATTAAAGACAAGTGTCATCACACCCAATTTTGGATCGTAACAATATATATGAAGAATTTATGCACAACTTCATAGTTAAATTTAATTGTTTTGACCCTCGTAGAATCTCTTCACCTGAATTGAGACAGAGTGAGCGCTAATTATCCGATGCTTTTGACTGTTACTAACGCCCATTACGTAAGGATTTTTACTTTTTTAGTATCGGTTTGCAATTTTAATTGTACATGGAGTTTTTTTTTAATTGATGTAATACAAGTTTGCTGTGTTTTAGTTCAAAATTTGACTTGTCAAGTAAAGTTTGGTTGTAGGTTTATGTCATTGTCTCATTAAGGTTATATGTTACGTCTTCAATTTGAAATTTCTGCTATTCTGTAATCGACCACTAGATTTTGAAGAGAAACGATTCTTCTTTGGGTGACATGATAATTGATGAGGTAAATCTGTTAAGATAATGCAATGTACTGAACGTTGATTTATTTTACCGTGAATGATCAAAATTGTACCTAACCAATTCAGTATATTGTACTTTTACGTTTTGTCAATATATTGGTCCCTCAAAACCCAACCTAGTGCTTTGAAATTCATATAACCACTATGACATTGTCTTCATTATATCTATTAATTACTCAATACAACACAAATTACTAGCCATTTCCTGACTTTTACTTTTGAATGAAACAGTACACCTATATAAAGGCTACTTGTTGGGTCAATGAGAAGTGAATGATCATTATGCTGTATATCCAAATAAATAAATAAATTGTATTGTGTTTAATTTGTATTTTGAGGTTAGTGTAATAAAAGAGAATGTTGAGTCAAAAATACAAATATTTTAAGTCTCCAAGTATTTATTATCACTTATACAAAAGAGAGTGAGTTTATATTGAAGAAAGGTAGAAGGAAAAAAATGACATTAAATATGTTATTGTTGGAAAATTGCATCATGAAGGAGATAAATCAAGTTATATTATTGGACTGATGAAGATTGTACCATAGTGACTAGAATCACCTTGTGCAGAGTAAGATATCCATGTCTCGACTTGAATATTTATTTATTCAATGGTAATTTACGATATCTTCACTGGCATAATTTTGTGGTACCATATATAAAATTAGTTCACCTAAAACTCTTAACCCAATACTAGCTAGCCCTACCACATAGACTCTTAACACCATAATATTTCTCGTAAATTTTGAACTAGATGAAAGTATAAGTAGTCACTCCTTTCTGGTTTGTTTGGAAAATATCATACCAAATCCAAAGCATACAAAACAATGAGCATGTGGTGGTTCGTAACAACATTGGCCATTACTGTTTTCTTTTATTCCCCTGCTTATGCTTATGATAACAACCCTCTACAGGACATATGTGTCGCTGTTAACGACTCACAGGCTTCTGGTTTAATCATCCTTCTATATTATTTATTTTGGAATGAGGTATAGTTTTTGTATACATGTTGTATAATTTGAATATTATGCTTAGGTTTATTCTATTTTACTTGTGCAGTTTTCGTGAATGGAAAGATTTGCAAAGACCCAAAGCTTGCAACAGCAAATGATTTCTATTTTTCAGGCCTTAATGTTAGTAGAGATGCATACCCGGGGTTTGCTGTAACTATTGTGGGTGTAAACAACATGCCTGGACTTAACACTCTTGGTATTTCTACTTCTCGTGCTGACATTGAACCACAAAGAATTTTTCCATTTCACACGCACCCTCGAGCTACTGAGCTGATAATTGTCTTGAAGGGTACTCTGTACGTAGGAATTCTTGTCCCTGATGCTGTAAATTTCTTTAAGAGTCGTCTCTTATCCAAAGTATTGAACCCTGGAGATGTGTTTGTGTTCCCAATAGGTCTTATCCACTTCCTGTATAATGTGGGAAACACAAACGCTACTTTGTTTGGCTCTTACAACAGTCAAAATCCTGGACTTATCACGATTCCTAGCTCAATCTTTGCTTCAAAACCACCTATCATGGACGACATTCTTGCCCAAGGCTTCCACCTTAATAAGTCACAGATTGCAGAACTTCGAAAGAAATTCTCTTAGCTTTCACTTCTGAGAGTTGGTTGCAGCACCTTAACTGCTTACCAGCATCTTATGAAAGGGTTGGAACAATACTTTACTTAATAACTCCTTAATCAAGTTGAAAATCTATGTAACTATATAATCTTTCTTGGCTAAGATATTTATTCCAGAAAGAATGAATAACAAAAATGATGCATATTATGCTATTATTTAGCTTGATGGCATCTCTTTCTTATTTTTGGGTAATTCTTTTACAGAACTTTGGAAGTAGAAGTAGTTATACCTAAATGCTGTGTGTGATACTAAATCAATTCTCATGTCTTGTTGCATGTTGATCAACGTTTTGTTTTGTTGGTTCATATTTGAAAAAGGAGAAAAAGAAAATGATGCAAATGTGAAAATTAAGATTTGGTAGTTGGCCAAAC
>JBCEWC010019156.1:0-11570 GCA_038996855.1 Solanum aculeatissimum
GAGAAAGAGAAAGTAACTGATGCAATGTGAGCTTAATTTTAGGAGTGATTTTAGGGTTGTTGAGAAAAAGGTGGTAACGGAAAAGGAATGAATCTGGTGATGATAGAGAAAAATAGAAAAAGAGGGATTTTGGAAATTTTTAGAATTGGTAGGGAATATTTGAAAATATGATAAAATAATATGTGTAATTTGGTAAAAATTCCTTTATTTAATTTTAAAAAAATTTATTTAATTCGGTTTTTCGGTTAACCGAATTTAATTATTTTAAAACCGAAAACCGAAAACCGAACCGAATTATCAAAATTTTGAAATTTCAAAACGAAACCTAACCGAAATCGAAATTTAAAAAAATTTAGTTCGGTCGATTTTTTCGGTTTAAACCATTTATGCCCAGCCCTAGTTATGATAGAAAATTTTACCATAAATGACTATTTTAATATTTATATGATAGTTTGAATGTGAATTCTACATTGCAATTATTTTTTATCTTTTTTTTTGGTGTCTGATTGTTGGTGTAAAATAAGAAAGCTTCTTTGTTTTAATTGGTATGTTTTCATATATTGAAAATTATATTTAGCTTATGGTGTTTCCAGTAAGTTGTTTTCTTTCCAATTGGTATTTTTCATAAATTGAAAGTTATATTGATGTGCCATAATTTTATAATGATTTTTTGGGTTATATTTTGGTGAAGTGAAAAGGGATAAGCTAGTAATTGTTGTTTTTGGTGTATGTTTGCATTTTAATATGGTATATTTATAAATAATGTGTTGTTAGAATGATGTTTATTGTGGTGTTAAATTGGTAAAAACTAAATTATATGAAGCTTGAATGAATCAATTTATGATATTATTTGTTTATATATTTGGCATAAAAATGTATTTTAAATGACTTGTTTTTTTTATTTTTTTGAATGGTGTTATATTTGTTATATATTTGGCATTTTTCTTGTTTATATTATGGTATTAGTTGTTTATCTATTAGACATAAAAATATATTTAAATAGTTGTTGAAATGCATCACAGGAAAATATGTGAATTTCAAGATTGAAGAAGTATGATGTAAGCAACAATTACAACGGACGTCATAAATATTGTAGAAAAAAATTCAATTTAATATGTTTTTGTGGTGTAAAGTTATTATTTGTATATTTATTTTAGTATAATTGTTTGATATGTTGGTATTGTTTTGTAAAACAATATCATAGATATAATACTTTGTAATTAAAAAATTTTACGAATGAAATTTTGTCAACATTAGTGATTTTTCATATATGTTGTTCTAATTATTTATTAATTTAATTGTTTTTCAGTGTAACTTATTCATTGCTTTTAAACATAATTGTACATCAAACTTAAATCAACAATGTATATTATTTAATATACTCAAATTTAAAATTAAAATTATAAAATAATATTTTAAGTGTAATGGTTTATAATAGAAATACAATTTGATTATATTTTATTGTAAGTTATTCATTATAGTTAAAAACTGATACCACTAATACCTTATTTCGTTTTATAACTAAAATATATAAAATTGAAGAGATAGAACCAAAAAGAAATTTGTCCATAAAACAAATTTTCATACAAAGAGATATAAAATGACAAAATTAAAGAGAGAGAAAAAATCAAATAATAAAAGAGAAAAAACGGACAAAATTGAAGAGAGGTTTGTTTTTTTCAAAAAAAAAAAACTGAATTAAAGAGAAAGAGAATGACAATACTAGAATTTAAAAAGGATAGAATTGAAGAGATAAAAAGAGAAATATTTTTTCATACAAAAAAATATAAAATGACAAAATTGATGAGAGAGAAATAAAATTCAAATAATTAAAGAGAAAAAATAGACAAAATTGGAGAGAGGTTTTTTATCCAAAAATTAAAAAAAAGAAAAAGAAATTAAAGAGGGAGAGAGACAGAATTATTTTTTAACTTGAAAGTTTCACATATGATTTCAAAAAAAAGATAAAATATTTTTTTTAATCATAAATACCTATTTAACATTAAATAGAACACATATATCAAAAGAAAAGACACTAATTCACATGTGTAGTTAAAATAATATTTAACCATTTATTTTTGTTATTTATATATTATTTTGATAAATAACAAATTTAACATAAATAAAGATATTAAAATATCTAATCTTGTGATTTTTCCATAAATTACCTAAAAAAAAAGAGAAATCACTTAAAATAATCGTGACTCAATTATTGTGCCCAAGTCATTTTTTCCTTCAGTCGTGATTTAAGGGACCTTTAAAGGATATGATTAAAGAGAAAAGGATTCTCAATTAATCACTTAAATAAACGAAGATTCCATTTTTAAGGTGATACGTGTAGTAAAATTAATCCTCCATTGGGAGGAAGAGGGATTGAGAGCACGGGAGAGGAGCTAAGTCTATGAAATTGGTCAATTTGGATAAATATTAGAAATCTTAGTTAAATTATATAAAATAACTTTATGAGCTACATTAAAGTGTAATTATCTTAAATAAGAATATGATAAAAACTTATTCATTTCGTTTTAATTTGTTTGTCTTGTTTTGATTTGATATGAAGCTTTAGAAAAAAAAATTGAATTTCCTTTAGGTTCTCACACAGTCATGTATTGAATCATGTTTATATCTTTTAATTTTAAACGACCTCTACCAGACATGCAAGATAAAGATATGTACAATACCTCCATATAGTCAGACCCTTCCCTGAATCTTGTGCATAGCGAAAGCCTTAGTGCACTGAATTTGTCATTTTTATATATCTTCTAATTTTAAACATGTCATGCTGACTTTTTTGTCTTTCCTTATTGCTTAGAAACATGTAAATTTTATTTTGCAAATGTTAGTTTGGTTATCAGAAACAATTTTTCTACCTTAAGAAGATACAGAAGGATTTTCATACATTTCACGAATTACACGAGCTATGTTGTTGTAATTGTAGTTTTGGTGTTGCTATGGCGTTTTCTTCTTGTAATTATTGTTAGTTTTCATTTGTTTTGAGACTATTTGCTTCTGATTGTTTGGTTTGTAGTACTTTTTAAAAAAAAATAAAAAATTAGATATGTTATTTTGATATATTGGTCCTCCATTAGCTACCATGTCACTCTTCTATAGCTAACTATGTCTCATTCAACATGATCGCGAACGAATTCAGAAAATTGCATAAATAACACTAAACAAACAAAACCTTATCAAAGCACAAGTGAGCCAAAGTTTCACAACTGGTTGCTGCAAAAATGAAACTCAGTTAAAAGATTATTGGCACAAGTTTGGCATTTACATCACTTCATCTTTTCTTCCTTGAACAGAACATGACGATTAACACGAGGATCAAACTTTCTAAATTCAAGCTTTGTCTGATTCGTTATAAGCGTTTTGGTCTTCTTCTTCACATAGAAAAATCCAGTTCCAGCAGCTGAAACAAGCCTCACGAATAGAGCTCCAGCCTTTTTCTTGTCACCCATTAGCTTATTTAGTAGAGACAACTGAAAAGAGAATGAAGTTTTAGTTTTCCAAAATATATAGAGAGCTAAATGGCAGAAAAACTAACAACCATCACAGATAAGTTTAAACTTATACAGAGTCTTTAGTATGGTGATGGTGGTTCTCAATGGTTTAGGTTGTGTGGGCTGGCAGTGGCTCAAGGAGCTACTCGAGTGTTGATACAACAACAATCAACTGTGCCTCGGTCTCATACAAGTAGAGGTCGAATACATGAATCCTCACTGACCATGTTACACCATTTAAACTCCATCTCATGACAATTTTTTATGACCGTGAAATCTGTTTAATGCCAATCCATAGGGCCTACCATAATCCTTTGGAACTCAACATAACAGGCACACCCTTTTACCCTTCACCACTTAAATACTAGGTTTAGCTCACATGGCATCATTATTATGCACGTCCAAATAAAGCTACTTGGAGCGTTGATGACCAGAGAAATTTTACTTCCTCGTCAATTATCATTTTTCATTCCAAAACATGCAGTCCACACATGCACAAAAAAACACATCTGAAAATTTCTTCCGGTGACCACATACAAGAACATACAAAATAGCAAAAAAATATCAGCATTATAATAAAGCTGCTTTCTAGTCCAAAATGAGTTTTCCTCCTTTACTTTAGGTTTGTTCTGTTACTATTGGTTAGACTTTTATGTGGCAGTACCTAAACATTTCATCCAACACTAGATCTCAGTAGAGGTCTATCCGAGATTTAAACTTTATAAGCTCTGCATTGTAGAACAACCACCTCAAGCTCTGAGTTTAATATTTTGTACACATTAAGTGAATTTTCCTAGCATATATACCGGATTTGGACAAAAGCTAGTGTATTTTGCCGAACCGATATATTAGAAGCCTACACCAGCACTAGGCCTTAGCAGAGGCTGATCCAAAGTTAGAATTTTATAAGCTCTGCATTGTAGGACAACAAACTCAAGTTCTGAATTTAATTTTTTGTACACATTTACTGAATTTCCTAGCATATATACCGGTTTTGGACCAAAGCTAGTGGATCTACCGAACCTATACCTTAAATGCCTACATCCATCACTATGCCTAAGCGGAGTCAGATTCAAGATTTGAACTTTATGAGCTCTGTACTATAAAACAACTGCCTCCAGTTTTGAACTTACACGTTTAGTGAATTTCCTAGCATATATACCGGAATTGGACCAAAGCTAGTGAAGTCTACTGACCCATACCTTTAAATCCTACATCCAACACTATGCCTAAGCAAAGTCAGATTCAAGATTTGAACTTTGAGCTCTGCATGGTAGAACAGCAACCTCAAGTTCTAAACTTACACATTTAGTGGATTTCCTAGGATATATACCGGATTTAGACCAAAGCTAGTGAACTCTACCAAACCTATAATCCTATACCTTAAAAGCCTACATCCGACACTATGCCTAAGCGGAGTCAAATTCAAGATTTGAACTTTACGAGCTCTGCATTGAGAACAACCACCTCAAGTTCTGAACTTACACATTTAGTGGATTTTCTAGCATATATACCGGATTTAGACCAAAGGTAGTGAATTCTACCGACCTATACCTTTAAAGCCTACATCCAACACTATGCCTAAGTGGAGTCAGATTCAAAATTTGAACTTTATGAGCTTTGCACTATAGAACAAGAACCTCAAGTTCTGAACTTACCCATTTAGTGCATTTCCTAGCATATATACACGATTTAGAACAACACTAGTGAACTCTACCAAACCTATAGTCATATACCTTAAAAACCTACTTCCAACACTATGCCTAAGCGAAGTCAGATTTGAACTTTATGAGTTCTACATTGAGAACAACAACTTCAAGTTCTGAAGTTTACACATTTGGTGGATTTCCTAGCATATACACCCGATTTGGACCAAAGCTAGTGAATTCTACCAAACCTATAGTCCTGTACGGCTGCACCTTAAAAGCCTACATCCAATACTATGCCTAAGTGGAGTTAGATTCAAGATTTGAAATTTATGAGCTCTATATTATAGAACAACCACCTCAAGTTCTGAACTTACACATTTAGTACATTTCCTAGCATATATATATACCAGATTTGAACCAAAGCTAGTGATTCTACCGAACCTATACCTTAAAAGCCTACATCCTATACAATACCTAAGCGGAGACAGATTCAAGACTTGAACTTTATGTGCTTTGTACTGTAGAACAACAACCTCAAGTTCTGAACTTACACATTTAGTGAATTTCCTAGCACATATATCGGATTTGGACCAAAGCTAGTGAATTTTACAGACCTATACCTTTAAAGCCTACATCTAATACTATGCCTAAGCAGAGTCAAATTCAAGATTGGAACTTTGAGCTCTACACTGTAGAACAACCTCAAGTTCTGAACTTACACATTTAGTGGATTTCCTAGCATATATACCGGATTTAGACCAAAGTTAGTGAACTCTACCAAACCTATAGTCCTATAACTTAAAAGCCTACATCTAACACTATGCCTAAGCGGAGTCAGATTCAAGAATTGAATTTTATGAGCTCTGTATTGAGAACAACCACCTCAAGTTCTGAACTTACACATTTTAGTGGATTTCCTAGATGTATACCGTATTTAGAGCAAAGCTAGTGAATTCTACCAAACCTACAGTCCTATACCTTAAAAGCCTACATCCAACACTATGCCCAAATGGAGTCCGATTCAAGATTTGAACTTTATAGCTCTATGCTATAGAACAACAACCGCAAGTTCTGAATTTACACATTTAACGAATTTTCTAGCATATATACTAGATTTTACCCAACCAATATCTTGAAGCCTACATCCAAGGGGGCTCAATCCTAAAGCCAGTGGCTTTAGGCCCCAAAACCTCAAAATTACAAATCCCCAAAAGAGAATACTAGAATTTTTTTATACCCAAAAAGAAAGACGCACAGGGAGAAACCCCCAATTTCGCTTGTCCACAATATACAAACTTCAAATTTGACAGCAAAATAAAGTCCCCAAAAATATTCCTCCTACAAACACATTGAATAAAGTTCTTCACTACAAATCAATTTCTCAACGAATCACAGGTTGCATCAGAAACTAAAGCCATTTTTAGAGACACCCAAAACCATAAATAGAAGGTTTATTCACAACAGGATACACACAGTCCACGAATTGAGCACTATAAATGTTCCCAAAACAAATTGAAAAAAAAAATTAAAAAAACTAATTTGTCAACTTACTCGGCGGAATTACTCTAAATCTGCTCCTCTGGGGTTTTCCAGCAATGTCTTTTAGAGGTTTTTAGGAGTCGAGATTCTTACTCGCACGGATCAAATATATTATTTTTGGGTGGATATTATTTACATCTTCAAACTTTATTTTAAAAAATTAAATTTCTCCCTAAACTTTGAGAATTAATTGTTCTTTGCTTTTTTTTAATTGTCTAGTCTATCTTTATATTATTAATTTTTATACTTTTTTATTTTTAATTTATATAGCAAATTTTTTTTATTTATAAATGTTAATTTCATCCCAAAAAAAGAAAAGAAAAAGTATTGATGGAGTATATAATAAAATGTGGTTCCATAATGAAATAAATAAATAAAAAAATATTATCAATTTTAACGAAATCTATAATGTGAATACCTTATTAACATACTTTGATGCAAGTAATAAAAAATAACTAATAAAAATGAAGATGTTTCATACTAATTTCTTAGAAGTTATATATTTATATTGTAAAATAAATTTTTATATCATAATTTAGAAAATATTTCATTAATGAAAATCAAAATTTGTTTATTTACATAGATAGTAAAGAATAAAAGATAGACATAATTACCTAAGTGTGACCCCTTAACTTGATTTCAAATGTCATTTACGCCCTAGACGTGACTGACACCCAAAACTATTTTTGGTCCCAAGCAAACAATTTGGCATGACTACTTTATTCAGTGGAATACTTATATGATAAATGTTAGGTTTAGATATAATGAAGCAAAAAATACTGCAATGATCTGAACAAACTAAATAGAGGAAATATCCCAACAATAACCGAAAGAAAGGACTAAAACTCATATCACCCAATCTATGAAACCTCTAAATAAGAAAATCTGAAATAACTGTCGTGATCAGGGGTGAATTTATGTGTTAAATTTGGGTCACGGGAACCCGTGATCATCCGACTAAATTCAATATATTACTTGTATAATTCTTAAATAATATATTAAATAGTAGCTAAAGGAACCCATTCTCGAAGTGATAAGTTGATTCATTGGTTTAAGAGTTCCTTGTCAACATGAAGGTTGGGGGTTCAATCCTAGTCAATAATTCTATTTTGTTCCTTTTATAAAAATAAAGTAATGGTGCACCCATGGTCTTGAATTCCTAGACTCGCCTCTGATCGTGATAGGCCCACAATAATCATAATTGAAAATAAATACTTAAATAAAAATAAAGACTTCAAAACCTCTTGATTGGTAAGAGATCTCATCGATGGCTGGGCTATCACCTGTGTCTGCATTATAAAATGATGTAAGTCCTAAGGACGTCAGTACGTAAAAGGAATGAGTATGTAAGATAGCCAAAATAGAAAATCAGGATAATATCATGTGCTGAAACTCTGTATGCAATAATCAATCAGTTTATTTAACTTGGGGAGTTTCTCTAAGCGAGAACCATCACTATGATCATCGTGATGATACAATGTCTTGCCCACACTGTCAGAGCCGTCCCATACTTTGTTAGGGTAAGAGATGAAACTAGGGGAGTAAATTCATCTCAAAATTGGGCCATCTCAGTGGCAAGTGAGGAGCTGTACTCTTGTACAATTCTATCCTACGCTGGCTACGTAATTTATGAGTTCAATTCATTATTACTCTTATCTATATCGGTTCTTAATACTACATCCAAAAGTATTTATTATATGCTCATAGTACTTAAGGAAATCTTTTTTGCTCAAAGTATTACTTTTCTTTTCTTTGGGACTTAGCCCAACTTAGCTCCCTCTTAACTTTTCTCAAAACTATCTAAATTATAAGCTTCATGCTTCACTAATACTTTCTTGAAATTTAAAGCACGATTTTGAATTTTATAGATCTTCGTAGTAACTTTAGGGGTATAACTAGTATAACAATTAAAAGTAGCATCACAACTTGGGACCTCAATGCTGTAGAAAATTTCATTAAATAACATGTTTTTCTTCAAAAATAACATAAACAAGAACTTTGACTCATAAAGAAGGAATCTTGTTTTTAACTCATAACTTGGTACTTGAAGAAACTGATTAGTACATGATGGTAAAACGATGTAGGATAATTTTTTTGCAGGACTTACATACCTGAAGGAATTAGATCCTTGAATGATTGAGGAAAGTGCTTGAAAGCCCTAGCCTTCTCCTCTTGAAACTTCATTCTAAGTCTTGGGGAATTTTCTGAGTGTTAAAGAGTTGGTAAATCACATTTTAGGGATTTAATTCAGTGAAAACTGATAAGTTTAGGGTTAAAAGGGTGAGAAAGGACAAAAATAACCTTCCTTAAAAATTGTCGGGGTCGTTCACAAAACCCTTCCTACGGGTCGTGGATCAACTTATAGTCCGTATCTCGTCCCGTAGAACTTAGTGTCACAAAATTCAAGTTTTTGGAATTTGTAGCTTTCATCCTACGGACATGCAAAATGGCATGTGGGTCGTAGGTCATTTTGTAAGGTAGTTCCATACTTAGAAAAATTCAAGTTCCTTAAGGTCTCTTCCTACGAGACCTATTGACAGGTCGTGGTTCATTCTACGATCCGTCTACTAACACGTAAGTTGGCTTCCAGAAACTCCTAAATTTTCCAATTTCCCTGGGTGCATTCCACGATGATACTTATGATCTGTGCTTTCATCTACGGGCCATGAGATGGCTCGTAGGTTCAACTTTTAGCAGAATTATTGTCTTCTAGTTTTTCAGACTTAAAAACATGAGGGGTGTTACAATATCTCCCCCTTGGGATCATTCATCCTCGAATAAAGGTGAAACTGGGGAAACTTTATCAGGTCTGCTACTTATAGACTTAGTTTATCAATAGGAAACTATCTGAATACTTATTACTCATATTTAAGGATGTATCAACTCAATGACAGGAATAAGAGATATTACCTCCATGCTCATCATTTGAAGGTGCAAATAAGTGAGGATATCTAATTTTCATTTTCGCCTCGGCCTCCCAAGTGGCTTCTTCAACAAACTGGTTCCTCCATAATACTTTAACAAAAGCAATTTTGTTGGTCCTTAATTTGCGAACCTGGCGATCCAAAATCTGGTTTGGGATCTCTTCATATGAAAAGTTATCTTTGACTCTAATACTCTCTATAGAAACAACTAGTGCAGGGTCTCCAAAATAATTCTGAAGCATTGAAATGTGGAATACTGGATGGATAGCAAATAACTCTGATAGCAATTCCAATTCATATGCCACATTACTAATTCTCCTAGTAGTCTGATATGGGCATATATATCGAGGACTGAGCATCCTTTTTTTCAAATCTCATAACTCCCTTCATCGGTGAAATCTTTTGGTACACCCAGTCCCCTATCTCAAATTACAAGTCTCTTTTTCTGACGTAGATGTAAGATTTCTGTCAACTTTGGGTTGTCTTTAGCCTCTCTTGAATAACTTTCACCTTCTCCATAGCTTGATGGACTAAATCAGGTCCTATCAATCCAGCCTCACCAATTTCGAACCACCAAATAGGTGGCCTATACCTCCTCCCATAAAGGGCCTCATATGGTGTCATTTGTATGCTAGCTTGGAAGCTGTTGTTATAAGAAAATTCAATCAAGGGTGATTGATCATCCCAATTACCTCTAAAGTCTATAACGCATGCCCTCAACATGTCTTCAAGCGTCTATATGGTACATTATACCTGCCCATCTATTCGAGGATGGAAGGTTGTACTAAGATTCTCCTTCGTATCAAGCCCTTTCTGAAAGGACTTCCAAAATTATGCTATGAACTAGGCTTCTTTGTTTTAAATAAAGGATATGGGAACCCCATACAATCTAACATTTTCCTTAGGTAAAGTCTGGCATAATCCTTAGTTGTATCAGTCGTCTTGACAAGTAGAAAGTAAGCTGACTTGGTCATTCTATCTACTATTACCTATATTGAATCATGTTATCTACAAGATCGAGTAAGCCTATTATGAAGACCATGTTAATTATCTCCCACTTTCACTCTGGAATTTCAATATTCTGGGCCACACTACAAGGCTTTTGGTGCTCCACACCTTTATTTGCTGGTAATTCAGGCATCTGGAAACGAACTCTGCAATATTCTTCTTATTCCACTCCACCAATAAATTTTTCGTAAGTCTCTATATATTTTGGTTGCACCTGGATGAATGAAGTACCTAGAGTTATGAGCCTCAGCTATAATCCTGTCTATGAGGCCATCAACACTAGGTACACATAGTCTGCCTTGGTACCTCAGAACTCCAATTCCCCTTTTTGCAAACACTAATACCTTCTGTTTTTAAACATCTTCTTTCAGCTGAAGGAGGATAAATTCTTAGTCTTGCTTTTCTTTCACCTCCACCACTAAGGATGACTCTGCTCTATTTTTGATAATTGTACCATATTCATCAAAATCCTCAATTTGCACTCCCAAACATGTTTGTCTGTGTACTTCCTTAGCTAATTCTTTCTTTCCATCCTCAATGTGTGCAGTGCTCCCTATGGTCAACCTGTTAAGAGTATCAACAACTACACTAGCTTTATCTGGGTGATAAAGGATACTTATGTTATAGTCTTTCAATAGCTCTAACTATCTCCTCTGCCTCAAGTTCAACTCATTTTGACTGAATACATACTATAAGCTCTTGTAGTCAGTAAACACATCTATATGTCTGCCGTAAATAGGGGTGTGCAAAAACCGAACCGACCGATAAACCGAACCGATAAAAATATTATTGGGCTATTGTTATTGGGTTATTAGGTAATTATTGGGTTATCGGTTTTTACTATTGGGTTATTGGGTAAACCGATAACCTAATAAAATTATTATAATTTGCTATTTTATCCCTTTGTAAATATTAAATGTTACGAATTTAATAATAAAAGGACACCA
>JBCEWC010019157.1:0-11570 GCA_038996855.1 Solanum aculeatissimum
TAGGGGTAGTGCACAATGCACTTGAAGGAGTAGTGCACAATGCACTAATTTGTAATAACAATTAAATATATATAACAAAATTCGATATTTCTCAATTTTTCTTGTGTTAGTATATGAATTTTTTAAAATATAAAATATAATTTACCCGCTATATATGGCCCAAATTTTTTTTAGAATCATATGTAACAACCTAGTAAATCATTTGTAGTCTCTACAAGATCCACACCACTTTTTTTTTAGCACTTGGGGATATAACAAAATAATAATTCAGAATTTTTCTAATTATTTGAGTGTGTTAGTGAATGAACTTCACTTATTTAACATTCAAAAGATCACGAAGGTATTTAGAATCTTCTCAATTTTGTGTTAATACGTGAAATTTTTAAGACACCCATAAATATAAGGACCTAATAAACCATTTTTATAACCTCTACATTACTCGCATCACTTTTTTTTTTTTAGCATTAAGGAGTCACGAAACAAAATTTAAAAAAAAATCACCTTTTCGTGTATGTTAATGAATTTTTGAAAATATGACTAACCGACTATTTAGGACAACAGGTTTAGGACCATGCCTTTACATGAGCCACACTACTTTATTTAAAATCATTTAGGAATCAAGAAACAGTAATTTATGATTTTCTTGTGTTTACCTTTAGTAGCACTATGCTCCAAGTCATTGCTGTCACACACTTGCTCACAGAGATTTACCTGGCTGGGAATTTGGCCTTCAATAGAATGCTTTTTTTCTAAACAAGAACATGTACATGTACATCAGCAACCATAACACAACACACAAACAGCGCACATACTGATTATAAAATCAAATCAAAGCACAAATATTGTCTCTGCCAGATACCAACGGGCGTATTGAAAAAGACAATCTCAGGAAAGCTAAGGAAATGCTAGCTTTTTTAAAGACAAAAACTATTCCAAACACCTCACACCATTTATTTATAGCAAATACTAGTCAGCTATTTCAAACACAACCACAACATTTACTTAACGAGTACTGTGTAACCGAAAGGAAATAGACTGGCAACATACACAACCATTACTCAGCAAAACATAACAAGCCAACACACTCCAGATACGACATTGATTATCCAGCGACTTTCCTTGAATAGCTTCTTCCGGGTAGAATGTCTTGAGATCGTCCCAAGAACAAGTCATGCTGCCTATGTAACCCTCCAGCCTTCATGGGTTGAGGGAATGGCTGCTTTACAGATGCTTTACCAGAGCTGACGGTCATGTTGGCAAGCTTCTCAGAAGCATCAGAGACACGAGTTTTTACCGCAGAACCAACCACTGCCACATAAGACAGTCAATTAGGAACCAACACAACAAGTTAACACAAAAGTAAGCTTTTCCTCAAAAAGGGCAAAAAAGAAATGCACTAGAAGTTGGCACATTGAAAAGCTCAAGAGTTGAAACTCACCAGGGACATTTCTTGCAGGAGGACGATATTTTGCTGGTTGTTGTTTAATCAAAGACCCTTTCAGGGGTTTATCATTCTTAGTAGCATCCTGGAGGACAACCATATGGGCAATAATTAGATGAAGCATGGCACTGATACATACCTATGGCACTGACATACCTATGACACTGACATAATTCAAAGTTTTTCTAGGACATACCTGATAATTCATTTGCAACTTCCTTTGGACACCTGTTGCACAGACATTAAATAAAAGGAAAAAAATGTATATGCATTAGAACAACTACAAACTAAAACAGAACAATGGTGTTCTCATGTCTAGAATCAAAACAGAAGATGGTGTTTTTTTAAAAGATCTTCAGGAAGAATACTATAATATTTATATTACCTGGGCTGAATTGCGACTTGACAGGAGAGAAGTTGCTCCTAGGCTTTGGGTTGGTTGAAGTACTGGAAGACCACCTGTTGGTCTTTTGCTCTGAAGAACCCTTCATTCCAGCTGCAACCACCAGAGATTTGATAAGCACTTCGTAAACATAAAATCCACTTACTTCCAAGGAAAGCTTCAATAATTATAAAAACAAACCAGATGGAGGCGTCCTAGCAACAGCAGTCTTAGAGCGTAATGATGGAGGTACATAAAAGCAACTCTGCAATATCATAAACGATATCCGTTCGATTAAACCTAAACAAGAGAGAAAATTGATATTCAGAATACATTTAACAAGTGGAACAGGTTTGTAACCTGAAAGAAACGGTGCTGAAGAACTTCAACCGCTGTTGGCCTCTTGCAAGGATCCCACGAACAAAGCGACTGCAGGAAACAAGAAAAAATGAAATGCCGGGTAACATGAGCTCCTCCTTCTCTTCACTTTCCGTATGGCAACACATCATGAAGAGGATGTACATAAAAAAGAAGGGTTGTCCTCCTTTCAGCAAAGATGTATCAAACATATTCAGAAGATTAATGCAATTGCTTCATCAAGTTCTTACAGTGATTAGATTAATTGCATCCTCACTGGCAGATGGGAGTAATATAGACAGATTTACACCATGGATCTGCCACATCAAAACCATAAAGGAAGGTGTCAAACAAATTTAACCAAATACAAAGGTATCACCAATAGACAGTATAATTTCTACCATAGAACCTGCTAGTCCACATGTGGAAAATGGAAAAAGGAAAACTCCTAGGATTAAACAATCAAAATTGCATGATGGAGAGAAAATGTGTCAAGTCAAGGAAAACACATTGGACCTGTGGAAACTGGTAGTTGATAGCACCAGCAAGTTCGTGCCCATGAGCCCATTCACTCTTTGATGGAGTACCTATAACATTGCATATTTTGTAAATCTCATCCGCTTCACTGCACCGAAATGAGAGACAATTATCAGCAAAAGGAAAACATATGGAAAAACAAAGATTATCTGAACATCAACAACTCATTATGAAAGTAAACATCTATAGAAGTCAACAGCAACACAGCACAGATACAAGAAAGGAATATTACAATTCTGAACTATCCCAACCAAACCTATATAAAAATACCAGTGCATTACTTGAACCAAAATTCACCTGTAGTCCAAAAAATATAGAAGAAAATGCATTAACAAAGGAAAAAGAATCAGAGAGATGAATGCACACCTTGAACCGGGGAATAGAGGACGAAGACTTAATAACTCTGCCATTATTGCACCCATTGCCCACATATCTGGTTTTGAGAGAGGCAATCAATATAAACAGAAGGAAAGCAACAGATTGCCCAAGAAGGAGAAAGAGCAAAAGAATTTCAACTAGATATATAGTTCCATACTCACCGACAGCAGGACCATATATTGGTGATTGTAGAAGAACTTCAGGGGCACGATACCTGCAGTTCCACATGATAGCCATTTAAAAAAGCGAAAAAGAGAACATCACCCCCGGTAAAATGCTCCAATAAGATAAAACAGCACAGGGATGCACTGACCAGCGTGTTGAGACATATTCTGTATATGGGGGCTTAGAATTAATCTCCCGAGCAAGACCGAAATCAGCAATTTTTATAGTATCTTTTGAAACCAACAAGTTCTCTGTACAGCAACCAGAAGTACATGTAATTACTAGTTAGATCAGAATCTAGAAAAACGTAAAAAAGTAATCTGATGAAATGTGCCATAATATGCAACACATGGACTTGAAGTCAGATCCAAAATAAGAAAAAAGGAGTTTGAAATTCAACCCTGCAGGGAAATGCAAAATGGGGAAAGCACAGCTTTGGAAATGTTAGTTTTCCAGCTTTAGTCTTCACCATCAAAATAGAAATAATATCCACAATCCAGTTTACTTTAACTCTTTAATTTCATGAATGACAAGATTCTCACAGAAACTGAGATCAAACTAAGACAAAGGAAATCAACAATGATCACCTGGCTTAAGGTCGCGATGGAAATATCCACGTTGATGCATGTATGCAAGACCTTGAAATATTTGGAAGCACCAATTTCTCACTTCTGATTCTAAGAATAGCTTAGGCCTATCCTTCATAAGGTGATATAAATTGCACTCCTGAGAATAGTCCACATAGATAAGTAACTATATATATAACTAATAAATAAAAAAATGTAGTTTGTCAAGAACCACCATGTACCATGTATTCGAACACAAAGTATAATATGTCATTCTCCCTAATCACTTCCTTGAGCTTAACGATATTTGGATGGCTCATTTTCCTCAACGACTGCAAAAGAATTAACGATAAGTTGAAATCCTGAAGAGGAAAACACAATGGTATCCATATTGAGACAGAATATCACTTTACCTTGACTTCTCTCAAGTTAATGCATTCTTCCCATGAATAATACTTCTTCTTCATTTTCTTAATTGCAACCTGTAGTACATAAAATAATAGTTTTAGAAGAACTTTCAGATGCAGCAAATATCGGTTATGCTAAGACGATTGAACCTACCACTTCACCAGTCTGTTTATTCAAAGCTCGCCACACACTCCCAAATGTACCATTACCAACTTCCTTAATTATCTTGTACCTGTACCATAATTGGAATAATTTGAGTATAAACTGAGAGCAAATAATGCTAATGCAAGGAAAACATGAACCCATCACACCTTTCCATTTTTGCAGATGTTTCAGTAGCACAAAGGCCACCTGTTTATTGGAGATGTATGGACAATAAAACAACGTGAAGTTGTTCCTCTTCACTAGTTGATTGGAAAAAAGAATTACTAAATAGGAACTAGTAGCCTGGCTGATTCAGCAAAATCAACCGTTAGTGTTCAGCTGCACCACAGACGAAGGCAAAACCAGTAGAGATAAGATGGATGGACTTCACGGCCTTATTCATCAAATATACCGCATCAACAAAAACATTATCATAATAAGGCAGAGAAAGCAAGGAAACATGGATGCTGAAGAGCATTTTGATCTCTCTTCACAACTAATTGAGACCCGATACAAGCCCAATTCAAGAAGATGAATTATCAACTCAAGATCTAGTTGAAAGTGTTTCTCAAAAGTCACCAGCTCCTTGCTTTAAATATGCATTAATCTGATATCAATGCTCCAGTTAACTGAATCCTGATGAAGATTCCTAGAGAAACTATGATAAAAGTGTGTACAAACGTAATCTAACACTCAACGATGAAAGGACACATCTGCTGAATTTAGCTCACCCTGCATTTGAGCAAAAGAGACAGCAAGAATTAGGGCGATGCTATTACAAACATCGACGACTGTATAAGCAAACAAAAAAACCATATCAATACCTCAGAGGTAGGTCTCAAAAGATCCAGATTGGGTGTTGTACTGGTGATGAACTAGCAACAATAAACTTGCCGAGGTAGTTAACAGTACAGTAACAACTGACATCATAACAAGGAGTGCAGCTTATTTGTGGAATTGAACAAAATATCCAACACCTAGCTCATACAGAATTCGCATTTGGCCTCCTGTACTGATAATTCAATCGAGGGCTGTTCACTAAGTGCAATTGACAAAAGAAACAAGAAGGAAATTGCCACGGACGAGGAACCGCCAATCAAGGACTTCCTGAAATGAAAAGGCTTGGCACTCAAAGCGATCTGAGCAGAGGTACAATTGCTCCATGTCCTAAGTAATGTTAATACCCTGGAATTGAACTCTACCAAATCCTGGAAAAGCATAACCAAGGGGGAAAAACTTCAGAAAGATGATGGTGGACAATTATTTAACCAACTAAAAAAAAATTAAAAAAACTCGCCAGCACTCAAAGGGGACCTCACAGGTTTCCTTAACAAAATGCACACTAAACAGGAATAGCAGGCATAGAGACATGTTCTCTCCATGCTCGTATTTGAGACACTTATAAATAATGTCAAGCATACGCAAGGCAGTAACAAATATGTTATATATGAATAGACAATTGTATATCTCATGACAATAGCATCATTTTTTGCATCTCAAAGCTGAATATTAGCTACAAACACTCGCAACACGCAGACATAATCAAATCACTAAGTTGCCTTATAAGTTCATACATGTAAAAGCCTACATTATGGTGCATCTCACTGCAGTAAATATCTAAGAAGCAATCAATTAACAAAAATCACTATGTCAGCTATGCACATTAGATCCTTTGTGAAATAATCATACAACGCGCACACACGTAAAACACTGCAGTAACGTGCACCTCACAGCCAGTAATATCCACTAACAATTATATCACCACACTTAAATTAAATATCTTAAACACCAGAGAAAGTGCTTTGAAGACTTACCCTCAAAAGGACAAAACTAGACCAAAAAATCTACAAGTTTCATCACGACTCCCCGAACCAACCAACCAAATCAATTAACCAATCAACTAAGCCTAAATCCAAACTAGCTGCACAAATCCTCGACAATTACTCATCTATATCTGTGCTCATCTCATTTCAATACTCAACAATTTGAGTAAAAATAGAAATTTTCTAATCTCTAAATCACCACTACAAACTAAAAACTACAGACAAACGGAACTTAAAGCAAGAGCAGCCAGAAAAAGCCAAATCCTCAATGCAACATAATCGGAATCGCTTAATTAAATCCGCTCCATAACTGAAGAAACATCACACAAACACATAATAAAACTCAATCACGCAAATCTTCTCCCAAATTTCACATAAACACATAACCTTCCAGATTAAAAACAAAAACAAAAATCAGATAATATTACAAATTCCATGCTCTCATTAATGAAACATAATTCAATAGATCCAGAACAAATAAATTCCTCAAAAATACATCGAATACCTTCAGATCCAACCATAAACTCTATCAAAAACACCAAAACTCGCACAAAAAATCCAAAAAAATTGAGAAAAATTCAAAAAAAAAATTACCTGTAGGTGAAACGGCATAACCTAGGGAAGCCACGGAAGAGAGAGAAGGAGAATCCAGAGCTTAACTCTACCAAACCCTAGAAAACTGAATTTTTCTCGATTTAAATTTTTTTTTCTATATATATATATATATTTTTCGGCCCTTTCTGCAAAATGGAAGTTTCAGAAGGGTAGTGAGTCTATTTATATATATATATATATATGATGGTGATGATTATGCCAATCTTCGCTTTGTGGGCAAGAAAGGGTTAAAATTAAAATTAAAAAAAAACTAATTATTATAAACCGTGTGGGATATTTTTTATTTTATTTTATTGATTCTTTTCTTTTTATGGAAAATTAAAAGTGGAAGCAACGCATAGAAACACTCTTAAGTTATATTTCTTTTTTTTTTTCATTCTATTTGATGTCGGATGAAATTTTATTTTAAATTTATATTGGATAAAGCTCTACATGGGAGGATGGATAAAGATTGTTTCATATTCAAGAGTCGAATTCGATATCTTTGGTTAAGGAAAGAATAATCTCATCCATTGTATCATATACTTTATTTTATTTTATTGGTTATTTTCTTTTTATGGAAAATGAAAAGTGGAAGCAATGCATAGAAACGCTCTTAAGTTTTTTTTTTTTTCATTCGATTTGATGTTAGATGGAGTTCAACTATTTTAAATTTATGTTGGATAGAGCTCTATATGGGAGGATGACGTTCTTTATTGAAGATTGTTTCATATCCAAGACTAGAATTTGATATTTTTTGTTAAGAAAAGAGCAATCTCATTCACTGTACCATATATTTTATTTTATTTTATTGATTATTTTCTTTTCATGAAAAATAATAAGTGGAAGCAATGCATAGAAACACTCTTAAGTTTCAGTTTTTTTTGTTTTGTTTTTCATTCGATTTGATGTCAGATGGAGTTCAACTAGTTTAAATTTATGTCAGACAGAGCTCTATACGAGAGGATGACGTTCTCCATCGAAGATTATTTTATATCAAAGACTCGAATTCGATATTTTTATTAAAAAAAAAAACAATCTCATTCACTGTTCCATATATTTTGATAGTGGTTATGATGAATAATCCATTTGATCAAGCTTTTAAGAAATTAAAAATACTTTTTTTTTAAAAAGAATATATTTATTTTTAAAAAGTAATGTACAATCAAGTGAAAAGAAATAGATTTTTAAAATATTTTCTAGAAAAATACACTTACTTTTTGAAAAGTTTGGTCAAACACTATAATTATTATTTAAATTTATCAATTAAACACAAATGATTCTCACCAAATTATATTTTTAAGAAAAACACTTTTGATTAAAAAAAATAATTCTCAAAATAAATTGATTTTAAAAATATGATCAAACAAACTACTACTTATTTTTCTACTTAAATTTTTGGTAATTAATACTATTACTACTGATTAATTAATTGGACCATTTTGACAAATTTAGTATTAAACCAAAGGACCTAAGTTAGGTACATTTCAATATCAAAAAAAAATAATTTATGATAATCTTGATTTAATGGTATTTAAATCCAGAAAACAACAGGACTCTTGGTGTTTATTTTTTTTAATTAAACTAATTAAAGGTTATTAATTTTATATTATATATGTGAATACTCCATTTTGGCCTTTTTCAAGTTTATTCCAATTTTTAGTTTTTATGAATGATATCACATTGAAGATTCGTCTGTGTGTCACACATAGAATCTGAAGACTGAGGTCACTTCTTATCTTACGTGATTGACGGTGACACCTCCTAAATTTTCTGTGCTTGGATCCACAACGTGTTATCTTTCCCCTTCATTAATGCTAAAAATACGTTGATGAGAAGGGGGTATTTGCCGCATCTGTCCAGGAGAGAAGCAAGCTATCTTTCTTTGATCCTCCTTCCCGGGCAGGGAAGAGAACAAAAATGGACCGCAAATGATAGTTGTGATTGATTTTGATTCGAGGTGGGAAGGGGGGAATTAAAAAATATTTAACATATTTTTTTAGATAAAAAAAAAAGATTTAAAACACATATTTTATTTAATTAAAGGTGAAATAAATCGAATCAAAATCAAATTCACAATAACTAGTAGATCAAAGTGATACTATTCCCTTTTTAAAAGATATTACTTTTAAGTTGACCCTTTTAAATGATAATTACTATAATAGTATCGTAATATTCATATAAGAAAAAAAATTTAATTTAGAATCTATATCTTTTTTTCGAGTTGATAAAGTCCTGATACAAATGAGTAAGGATTCTTTGTTACTACTTTAGGTGAATTAAAGCATATTTGATTTAATGCCTTAACCTTTTATATAAGCAAGTGGTAATTAAAGCATGAAATAAAGTTGTGTAATCTTATGTCTAAATACAATGATCCCAATAAATATCATTTTCTAATTTACCAATTTTATTTTTAAAGTTTTATTAGTCATGTTTTGTAAAAAGTAAGTGAATGGTATATTTATTTGTTAATGTTAAACAAGAAAATAAAAAGATATTTTTTAAATTAAAATATTTGTATATAATCTATAAAAGTAATACGAGAGGATGACTGTCGAGGGTAGGGTGGAGGTAGATAAAGGACAGGGTGGGTGTTGGTGAGGAGGAGAGAGGGAGGGTAAGGCGTTCGGGAGATCATAAGATGACACAATCAATTTGAAATGTCATTTATAAATGCCATAAGCTCACCCTTCAGGTCTCGCTTCCGGCGCAGGAGGCCAAGCATTCTGTCAGACGTCCCAATCTGGGAGCCCCGTTTGCCTGTATTACTTCAGTTAGATCTTCTAAAATAAAAAATGCTACTTCAGCCTTAACTACAACTACAGTATGCCAGTCCCGTTGATACCTACCTATAGAGTCAAATTCCAATAAAAAAGTACTAGTGACGGCGACTTTCTAGGTTTATGGATTCAGAGTCGGCGAAAGTCCCTCCAACTCAATCAATATCAACAAAATGTCGTAACCGCTTAGGCTTGATTTACTTTGGTTTGAATGTAAACTAAAATAAGCGGAGTTTATTCAGACAAAGAGAACTGAGAAATTCAATTTCGAGATCAATTGGACAATGAAACACTTTACGCAATAATTCCTGAAATTTAGTTTTTTATGATATGAATGTTGAGGGTTAACTCGTCTAATATCACACCTATAATAAGTGTTATTATATTATACAATATTAAAGAAAAAATAAAAGGGAAGAAGAAAAGTGGAGTATTTAATTATTTTTTTATTATGTCATTTATCTTTTTTTGTATTTTTTTAGTTTTTCTTAATGAAGAATAGGTATCAAACCATGTGAGTATAACAAGATTCTGTTGGAGTGAATTGTCTTATTTCAAAACAAATTTATTTTTGAGAATTAAAAAAATATAAATATATGTTCTTTTATACTTATAATTTCAAAATTTAATGAGTTCTTTTAATAATAAATACTTAAAATTTAAGCTATAATATAGATTCATAAAGTATAGTGAGTGCTCATTTAAAGAAAACACTTCTAATTATAATTTTTTTCATTTTCAAAATTTGAACTCAAAATCTTTATTTAAAAGTTGTAATATCCCTGGTTAAAGATTGTTCGTATAACATATCATTTCGAATCTTTTTGATCAAGATCAAATCAAAATATCAAAAAGGGTTCAAAATCATGTACAAAAATGATTTCATGATTCAAAAAAATAATTTTTCGGAGAAAAATTACTTAACTAGAAAGGTACACGACATACGATTCTGCCTTAACTTAGTCTATTTTACCTCTTTATTTGTAAAGCACATTCAGTGCATGCATTTTATATATTGATAACTTATTTGTTCACAAAACACACTCATTGCACGTGTTTTATATGTTGATGACATATTTGTTCATAAAACACACTCAATATGTATGTTTTATATATTGATGACCTATTTGTTAATACCATATTAAACTTAAATAAAAATTGATTAAATTTTTTTTATTAATACCCTAAACAGGTGGCATATTGTGCATAGTAGTTGGCATTTGGCAAATTGTTGGGTGTACAACGTGTTACAAAAAGCTGCAAAATAAATTAATTAATTAATTTTGTGTAAACAAATAATATTTATCCTTTCGTGTTTCGAAGACCAGCATAAAAAAACACATTATTTATTTACTCATAAAAACTATATTTTTATAAAGAATTATTAAAGAGATATGTGACAGAAATGAGATAGTTTTGTGTAAACAAATGTAATATTTAAGCAGGGTTAAAGTTGATAAATGTGACAATATGAACTATATATATATTTTTTTTACATATGAAATAAATGGTTGATAGATATAAAATAATTTTTTTTGAGAAAATATAAATTTATGGGTAAATTTTTGTATTTAAAAAATGTAATATCAAGAACATATATAACTTTAAGACTTTTTTTTTTTCATTTTCGATAAATATTTACAATCTTCAATAATAACTTAATTATCAATCGAGAATGAAATGAGAAAAACGAGGCGAGATGGGTGAAGTTGACAAAAAACTCTCTTTAATCATCCTACTTATGATTTGTCCCTGCCCCACATTGCACTCGTTTTGTCTCATTGTCATCCCTACAAACTTTGTTAGGTAGAACTAACTTCTACTAACACTTAGGGATCGTTTGGTACAAAAATGAATAACGCAGGGATTATTAATGTAGGAATTAGTAACGCAGGGATTAATAATGCAAGGATTGTTTTTTATCAAGTGTTTGGTTCATTGTTTCTCATCTAATTTTGTGGTTGGTTTAAAAATCTACAAAAAACTTCTTTC
>JBCEWC010019158.1:0-11569 GCA_038996855.1 Solanum aculeatissimum
GTTTAAATCACCTAAATACTACAGCACTCAAGTCCCAACACTAATCTGCAACAATATTGGAAGAACCCATAACTAATGGGAAAGCTTAAAATCAATTTAAAAGGGTTAGGGTTCTTAGGATCTTCAAGGATGAAAGAGGATCCTTGAATGAAGTCTCACATACCTTAATTCAAGCAACTAGCCAATAAGATCAAGCTTAATCAAGTCTTTTACCCTAAATTCTACAAGCTAGCTTCAATGGAGGTCAAGAGAGCCTTAGGATCTTAAAAGACTGTATGGGAGAGTTCTAATGGATGAATGAAGGTTTAGGGGATGTTTTAGGGGTTTAGGATACCTTAGGGGACCAAAAGAGGGCTTAGAGAAATGTTTAATCATGAAAATACCATTAAGAAGAAGGAAATTTTAACTGTACACAGTGCCTAAATGGCTGCTACAGTGTCGTTTACCTGTGTACGAGTCGTTCAACCTTCCGTCCAACATGACTTGGCCAAATTCTTCAGCGTGAACTTTCGGAGGACTTTCTATTACACTTCACGAACTACTAAATGGTCCGTTCAATGTGTGACTGACCATTTAAAGCACCGTCCAACCATACTTAGACCCAAAATCATCAGCCTTGGCTTGGACAAGCGATTGCCTCACTTCACGAGGCAGTGCACGAGCCGTCTAGCTCCAAACGGACCGTCCAAGGTCTCGTTGACTTGGACTTGGATTAGAGGTGGTTCTAGGCCACCCCAATCTTACTGGAAAACTTAACCAGGCACCACACAGACCGCACAATGTTTCACTGTCCTTGCCAATGTCCTTGGCCATTTCTCTGAGCCTATCTATAATGGCTTCCAAATTTTAGATAGTCTCACTGTTTTGGCCACATCTCCCTCATCTGAACTCCACATTGAGTGAAACCCATTGTGTTGCAAATCTAACTCAAGGAGATTCAATTTGATATGTGGTAGTTCACATGTTTCATCCCACATCAAAAGTTATGACTATTTTATGTACGCTGCCGAAACTGACCCTCTAGGCCACTAACTAGCTCAATTTGCATTAGGCCACTAACTAGCCCAATTTGCATTCGGCCACATAAACTCAACCCGTGGCTACCAAAACTCAATCATGGCTTATAGTAAATCATATAATGTCAACCATAAGTAGATTTCAAAACTTTTCGGGTTGTAACACATGGTGTATCACACGAACCCCTGCTGTAAGACATAGTCTGTGTACCAAGCATGGGAAGGGGATCATCATAGACCTCCTCAGGGCTTCCTCGTGTATATGCTCGATGATCAGCATGACCTAATAGATAGAATAGCCAGCTAAAATGTTGGCTACCTTAATAGCTCTCTCTGACATCAGGGTGTTGTCTACAAGCGTAGGCTGGATCTCCGAGCGTACCACCGCCCACCAAAATTTGGCGAGGAAGCTGAGTGAAACATTGACAATAGGCTCCAAGGGTGTGGCTACCCATGCAGGGTATGGTCCAGGTGCAATAATGTGGGTAGACACCCATCTCATCAACTGGGCCCGATGCTCTAGGTCTCTCATAACACCCAAGTCACGCGCCTGCCCCACTCTGTGGCTAAATTTTTCTATGGAATTGGGGGCTGCACACTCGAGTCAAAATAACATACGTCGGATGGTCTCCTCTGATATATCGACTACCCGACCCCGTACTTGAACCTCCTCAAGACTAGGCTGGTTGAGGGAATTTTTCCCCTTGGGAAGAGTGTTGTGTATCATGGTGGCGTAGAAGGAATATAACTCCTACATCAATGCCGGTGAGTACCTCCCCGCTGGCTATGCCACCCATTGGAGTCCGTGCTGCAAGATCGTGTCCTCCAACCCTAGGACATTGTCAAGCCCTCTAGTCATGACTCAAGACTCCTCCAATATAGAATGAGTGGGACGACCTCACTCATTGGGCTGAATATCCTCCATGAAAATGGTCTGCATGCCCTCCACTCACCACCTGCTAAATGCTGCATCTGGCGAAAACTCACGTGCGCAAGGGCTGAAGGATGGTGAGACATCTAAACCCTCCTCAGATCTAGATCCTAACCCCTTCTTGGAGGAGGCCATTTGAATGCTACTGCTAGCCCGATCCCCTCCCTCATTAGACTAGGGAGTTCAGACTACAATAACGTGTGATGAAGCACGTCGAGAAGTCACCCGAGTCTAACATTCCTCTATTTCGGAGTTTGGCTGGATGCCAAGCTCCTCTATAGAGCCACTAGTTTTGGGGGAATGCTCCGAGTTAGTAGCCTCCTCTCACAGGCGGGCCTTCATTGCTCGTATCTCATCTCTTTTAGATTTAGGGGCCATAGTACCTGCAAGACACATAATCATAAAACCGATTAGTTCCATGAACAACAATCAAGAACACAAGAGAATTTTATAGATGAACTGGAAAGAATGTTGGGTTCACGAGACTTTCCTTATGAGTCGTGGATTGTTCTATGACTCTTGGAGGGTTTTGTGAGGCAGTGTACAGTCCTCTTTGGCATACTGTACTATCTTCCATGAGACCCACTCACGATCTGTAGAATGCTCCATTAGTCGTAGATGGAGTGTGGAAGTAAGTCTTAGTTAGGTTTCATTTTGCAAACTCATACGAGACCCTATCTACAACTCGTGGATCAGTCCACGAGTCCTGGAAGGTCTCATATGATGAGAACCTAGGAAGAAACTGACACTGGAACACTCCATGAAGGGTATTTATGACTCGTGGACAGGTCCACAAATCATGAAAGATCCTCATAATTTTAACCAGTGTTACAATTTCTCTTAGAATCTCATTTTACGAGTTACCCCAAAATCCTTTAGCAGTTTAAAGACATTAAATACAAGTATTTAACGTCAATTCACAAATTTAACCCAAGGTATCAACCCTAAACATACTCTACCCCATCAAAATAGTCAAAAGTACATTTTAACTCATTCCGACCACCCGTCATTACGCGTACTACTACTAGGCCATGTAATGAGCATTTCCAATGTGATTAACATGACTTAGTAGCCGTACTATTACTTAATATGACCATCCCACCTCTTCTGACATCAATTTTCACCCTAAATCTAAGATTTCAAATTCAAGGAAAACATATTAAGCAAGGTCACCAACTCCAACTTTGATAATCCATCCCTAACCCAAGTCAATACTCTATATATATTCATAATTAAATTAGGGCACAATGTAGGCATCGTAGGCTTACCAAATTGAATCACAATTAGCAGGAGAGTGACGAGAAAGTGGAGTAGGGCTCAAAACCCTAGGAAGAGTGGGTTACCGGAAAGATAACGTATGATGACAGAAATGGTCGAACTTTGACGTAGGAATGATGGGGGTAGGGTTTCTTCGGTGTCAAGTTTCAAATAAAAAGGGGTCAAAATAATTTGACCCCTATTTAAACTCAACCGGGTCGGGTCTACTGAAGAGACCTTGGCATCACAAAAGCCCAATTACGGGCCAGGAATTTCTCAATGGCCCGTGAATCAGGGTTTCATGAATGCCTTAACCCTTTCACCAACACTGATTGTCTACGAGTCGTGATACGAGTCGTATGATGGAATACGAGTCATGATACAAGTTGTGTGATGGAATACGACTCGTTACACGTCTCGTAGAAGACCTTTGACACGTAGGAAAAATTTGAGGACTTACCTGGGGTCCACAAACCCAATACACGACCTGTAGTTCTACATACAAATCATGGGTTTAGCTCATGGACTGAAGTGCAGATTATCCTTGCTCACTGGAGGCTTTTACGAGATGGTTCACGGGTCGTGAAATGCAGCACAGCCTATGGAGCATGTCGTGAACTCCAGTTTTGTGTCTTTCCATAAAACGTTTTGTCGATGTGGTCTGGTACCTGCAAATCCTCCAACAATACACTATTACCCTATACGCTTCTAGTCCATTGTCCAAAATTCACTACCCAGAAATACAGAAACCTAGCCTAATCTAAAATCTAATCCTAAAAACTAACACTAAATTATAATTATTATAGAAATATCATGGGTTGCCTCCCAAGTAGTGCCTGATTTAATATCGCGGCATGACATGGGTTGTCTGATTACTCAGACTTCATTAACAACCAAAACTTACATCTTAAGTTCGTTAGGCCTCTTCATTGATCTGTAGACGTTGAAGGTGACTTCTTTGTCATTCAATCTAAACCTGAAAAGGTCAGACTCCATGTCGACCAGGGCTCACCCAGTGGCCTTGAAGGTCCTTTCAAAGAGGATTGGGATGTCAAAGTTGACTTCCCAGTCCAAGATCACAAAGTCTACAGGGAATATAAACCTGTCCACCTTAACGAGGATATCATGTAAGATCCCCACTGACTTCTTCATTGTGCGGTTAGCCATCAAAAGTCGTATGCTAGGCAATATGGGGGCTGCCAGGCCAAGATTTTTAAAGATCACAAGGGGCATTAAGTTAATGCTATAACCAATATCACACAATGCCCTTGCGAATTCTACATTCTCTATAGTTTAGAGGATGATGAATGCACCGAGGTCTTCTCTCTTTTGCACCAAGGATCGTGTAGAGATAGTACTGTAGTGTTGGAGCTCATGTGAGATCTCCTGACTAATGGTGAACTTCTTTGTCACCAGATCCTTCATGAATTTAGCATACCCGGGCATCTTGTCGAGTGCCTCGATCAGTGGAATGTTGATAAACAACTGCTTCAACATGGAAAGGAAATATTTGAACTTCCCTTCCTCCTCAAGTTTGTTTAATCTTTGAGGGAAGGAAGGAGGAGGACGAGGAATGGTTGTCAACAGTGCTAGCACTGCATTTCTACCCTTAGTCCGTACACTGACATTTCCTATTTTTTCTCACTCATCAACAACACTCTCATTATGACAATCTTCCTCAGCTGCAGGAATATGAGGGTCAATGGTCTTCTTACCACTGCATGTAGTGATTTCCATACACTGTCCTTCATTCTTTGGGTTTTGAACAGTGTTTCTAGGCAAGGTACCCTTTTGGTGTTGGTTGAGTTGGGTCAAGATTTGACCAAACTGTTTCTCGAGCTGCTTAATTGCAACGGAACAAGACTCAATATTGTGGTTTATACTGGAGATGTTAGACTTCATCCCCCTCAGTGTCTCATCCTATGCATCGTCCTTTTTTATTAACCTCTCGAACATCTCCTCGACCCTAGACGAACTGGCACCAGCATCATGATTTAGGGGTGGGACATAAGTGCTGCTTCTATAACCATCCCTGTGACCCCACTCAGCATCTCTCTCTTGACCTCTATTTTGATCATATAAGTCATTCCTGTTATTATTGTTATAGGGTGCCTCACGACTAAAGTTTTGACCTTCGTTTCCCTACCCTTGGTTCTACTAGTCCTGTGTGAACCCCTCGGCATTAGGCCGAAAACCCCCCATCTCTTCTGCCACAAAACAAACCTCATCTTTAAAATAGGGCTCCTCATACATGCGTTCCCGGACAGGCTGATGAGCAACTACATTTACCTTCTTAGCATTTTTCTTCATCAACAACTCCATATTGGTACTGATCCGTGCAAGCCCTTGCATCATATCTTCGCTAACCTGGGCTTTCACTGGAGTAGTAGTCATAAAAAATGAACTCCGTGTTGTGGCCTTGTTCATGGTGCCCCACGCACGATTTGTCTTGACCACCCTCTCTAGTGTCTTAACAATCTCCTGAAAAGTATGATCTATGAACAAACCACCCATGATAGTGTCAGCAACTACTTGCCCTTTTTAATCAAGGGCTCCATAGGAGATTTCGACTAGAGACTCATTCACAATCTTGTGGTCAGGAACCCTTCTCAATCATTTTGAAAACTGGTCCAAAGTAGTACCGATCGAGTTACTAGGCAACTACTCAAAGTTGTTTATCTTCTATTTCAGCTTGAGATTTTTGGAGATGGGGAAATACCTCTCCAAAAAAGCTGTCTACAGTTCAGCCCAGCTAGTGATGGAAATCTGTAGGAGCTCAGCCAACAACGATATTGCATTGCCGGTAAGAGTCAATTGGAATACATGGAGCCCAATGATATCAATAGATAGATTTTGGTTTCCCATTACACTCTTACAAATAAAGATACAGGTGATTGTGCAGATCCTCGGATGGTAGCCTTGCGAACAACCCGCGATTATGAAGCATCGACAACAACCCACTCGAGACAATGAACTTTGTGTCATTTGGCAATGGAGGTAACACTATTGCCCCAGTAACATCCACAACCATCCGGTTGAGCCGATATTAGTTTTAATCGTTTGTTGCGGTTCGGAGTCCCTCCCGCTGTGGGATAACTATTGGTGGGTTGTCTTCATTAGGATTCAATACAATATTTGTTGCATTTTATACATCATTATCAGGTTGTTGGTCCATTCGCCTTCTAGTTTGATCAATCTGAAGATCAAAAGGAATCAAGGGAGAATCATAGTAGAATTGTAAAAATGTAAAAATAGGAGGGAAATTTGCGATAAAAGTAAATCTTAACTACAATAGTTAACTAGGGTGACGTGTTCCATGACTTCCTAGCTAAGTGTTTTTCTGATACTCGCAACTCTTGTTTGGTGTGTTGGTGCAACACAGTGAGTTAAGTTCTCCTAAATCCTTGATCGGGCATCTAAGTGAATTTCATCACATTACTAGATTGTTCTCTGTGATATGGCATTACTAACCCTCACTTTTTCATCCCAGACCAAAACTACTACCCCTAGTAGCTTGATTAGTTGAGAAATAGTCAATCAACCTCTGTTAATTAATTTCATTCCTATTCATCACCTCCTTGAACGGGCAGATGATACTAGGTGATTTCTAACGTAGGCCTCAATTAAAATTCAGTTAGTTTGAAGAAGTTAATTAATGAATCCTAATCACCATTCAAGAAATTTCAAGTAATCTAGTTTTACCTCACTAGTACGTCATGGTTTCCATAACCCTAGTTGTGGACTTAGTCACGCATACTTATTGTTTTATCAGAAATCATGTAAGAACAATACATAATTAAATAACTGAAGCAATAAGAACTGATGAACACAAATTCGAAAACTTAATAGAATTGCAAACTTGATATAATTAGATATCACAAAAGATGATCACAAATGTTTTTCTCCTCTCTATTTTTTTCATAAAAAAACATAAAAATCTATTTATAGGACTAGAAATAAAAAGCTAAAATGAAATAGGACAACTATGTCAGTACTGGTCATAAGCCTTCATTATGATCCGTATGACAGTTCACGGCTCATGGATCGGGGTCTCGTGAAAGGCTATTGAGCTATTGGATATTGGCACAAAACCTCATTCACGAGTCGTGAAGTCATCTACGACCGTGAGGGATCTTATTTGATCCACTTTCAGAGACTCTTCACTTTCAACTGCCTCAGCTCACGAACTCACTCTATGACCCATTTCTTGGTCTACGACTAGTGCTCTGATCTCGTAGAGTGGACTTCACTTTTTCACCCTTTACTAGAAGAACAAACGAAACCCTCTCTATGACTTGTGGACTGACTCACGACCCATAGAGGTTCTCATAAACTGCCACATTAGTGCAGAAACTGTAACCTTAGTGCAGATACTCGCAACTCTTGTTTGGTGTGTTGGTGCAACACAGTGAGTTAAGTTCTCCTAAATCCTTGATCGGGCATCTAAGTGAATTTCATCACATTACTAGATTGTTCTCTGTGATATGGCATTACTAACCCTCACTTTTTCATCCCAGACCAAAACTACTACCCCTAGTAGCTTGATTAGTTGAGAAATAGTCAATCAACCTCTGTTAATTAATTTCATTCCTATTCATCACCTCCTTGAACGGGCAGATGATACTAGGTGATTTCTAACGTAGGCCTCAATTAAAATTCAGTTAGTTTGAAGAAGTTAATTAATGAATCCTAATCACCATTCAAGAAATTTCAAGTAATCTAGTTTTACCTCACTAGTACGTCATGGTTTCCATAACCCTAGTTGTGGACTTAGTCACGCATACTTATTGTTTTATCAGAAATCATGTAAGAACAATACATAATTAAATAACTGAAGCAATAAGAACTGATGAACACAAATTCGAAAACTTAATAGAATTGCAAACTTGATATAATTAGATATCACAAAAGATGATCACAAATGTTTTTCTCCTCTCTATTTTTTTCATAAAAAAACATAAAAATCTATTTATAGGACTAGAAATAAAAAGCTAAAATGAAATAGGACAACTATGTCAGTACTGGTCATAAGCCTTCATTATGATCCGTATGACAGTTCACGGCTCATGGATCGGGGTCTCGTGAAAGGCTATTGAGCTATTGGATATTGGCACAAAACCTCATTCACGAGTCGTGAAGTCATCTACGACCGTGAGGGATCTTATTTGATCCACTTTCAGAGACTCTTCACTTTCAACTGCCTCAGCTCACGAACTCACTCTATGACCCATTTCTTGGTCTACGACTAGTGCTCTGATCTCGTAGAGTGGACTTCACTTTTTCACCCTTTACTAGAAGAACAAACGAAACCCTCTCTATGACTTGTGGACTGAGTCACGACCCATAGAGGTTCTCATAAACTGCCACATTAGTGCAGAAACTGTAACCTTATTGCAATAGCACTGTAATGCTGAAGTTCTTGGGAGAGCTCTTGGATCACCATCTTCTTCTTCATCACTAGGTCGTTCATGCACTTGGCACCCCATGCATTTTCTCCAATCACTCGATAAGAGGAATGTTGATAGTTTGTTTCCTCAATTGGAGATGAAATTTTGAAACTTACCTTCCTCCTCCTTCTTTTTGAGTCTCTGAGGGAAAAGTAGCGGAGGCCTAGGTATGGGCTTCAACTTCCTTGGTGTCACCAGTTCGTTGCTCACCCATCGTTGGCCTTGTCATTGCTAGTCTCTACATCCTTGCTCTTAACCATCTCCTCACAAACCTTGTCATCATCTATCGACATTAGTGGGTCGATCGTCTGCTTACCACTTTGTGTCATCACTGCCATTATTCTTGGGATTCTGTACTGTGTTGCTTGGAAATGTACCCTTTTGGTGCTGGTTCAACTGTGTAGACATCTAACCAAATTATTGCTCTAGCTGCTTAATGGCCACAAAATGAGACTCAATCTTTTGATTAATACTTGAGATGTCAGTTTTCACCCCCTTCAAGGTCTCATCTTTTGTGTTAGCCTTCTTTAACAACTTATCAAACATCTCCTCAATGTGAACTACTAGCCCCAAAATTATGATTATGTGGTAGCACATACGTACCATTTCTATACCTATCTCTATGACCCCAATCGCCATCTCTGTCTTGTTCCCTATTCCTATCATAGTAACTACCTCAGTTATTGTCCCTATAAGCATTGTCCCTATTGTAGTTCTGACCTTGATTCCCTTGACTATGACACTAATAGTCCTGATTTGATCCTTGGGCATTGGTCCGGAAACCCCCATCTGCTCAGTCACAAAGCAAGTGTCCTCCTAATAATATGGCTTCTCATACACAGGTGAACAAAGTTGTTGTTGGCTAATCGCATTAACTCTCTCTTGATTCTGATTCATCAAAAATCCTACATTAGTATTAATCCAAGCCAACTCTTGCATCATATCTTCATTGATCTTGGCCTGCTCTTCATTGGTACTAACTGAGAAGGCGCTTTTAGTCATTGGTTTATCTCTCAAGCCCCATGCACGGTTAGTCTTGGACACCTTCTTAGCTGCTCAACTACTATAGGAAAACTGCAATCCATAAATGAGCTTCCAGTTATGGCGTCAGCCACTTCCTTGCAATTATAATCCAGTTCTTGACAGAAGATCTCCACCAAGGAATAATCAACAATATTATGGTCTGGAATACTCCTTAAGCACTTTGTGAATCGTTCCCATGTAATGCTTATTGAATCACCAGGAAACTGCTTGAAGTTATTGATCAAATCCTTCAGTTTCAACTTCTTTGGCCTGGGAAAAAACCTTTCCAAAAAGGCTTTCTACATTTCTGCCTATGTAGTGATAGAACCTTTTGTGAGTTTGGATAACAATACTGCTACATCACTCGTGAGAGATAATGGGAAGACATAGAGCCTAACGACATCCATGAACAGATTCTAATTTCCTATCATATACTACAAATAAACACAACATTGTGTAGACGGTTATGTGGATCCTCTGATAGTAAGACTGTGAACAAGCCTCTATTCTGCAATATCTGTAGTAACCCACTCGACGCAACAAATTTAGTATCATGCGGTCAAAGAGGTAACACTATAGCTTCAGTGACATCTACTGCCATATGTTCAAGCCTGTATTGATTCCATGTATGAGCAATAACATGAAGATCCTGTGGTGGTGGATTCACATCCTCAAATGGTGGTGGGTTATCATTATTCTGATTGAGTGGGATGTTTACAACATCATTTTCAATGTTATTTGCATTTCCTTGGGCCATTCTTCTTAAGGTTCTCTAGATCTATGGATCAAATAGAGTCAAGGGATTACCTCAACTTTGAGTACTGGGCATACAGTACACGGATATGCTGAAAGAAAACAAAAACAACAAAAACAAGTAAATAAGGATTAATTCACAAATCACCCTAAGTAATCTTGTCTAAAAGTCGTATTCCCCAAAAATGATGCCAAGATTTTGACTCACCCGCAAAATACACCTCTAACTTGAGGATTAAGTGGTCATTTTCAAAATATAGTACTTAACAATGGTTAGGGTCGATCCCACAAGGAATAAGGTTTAGACTTGGAGAAATTATGAGCAGTCAGATTGAACTAGTATACTTATCTTCCAAGGGGAAGGGTTAGTAAAAAAGAAATAATTAAACCTAAACTACAAAAATTAGTGAAGTGAAAGAGTTTTGAAATCAGTGAGAGAAGTAACTAGGGTATTGTATTCCCCATGAATTCCTAACTCTGTAGAACAAGAGAATCATAAACTTTTCTAGTGTGTAGCATACAAAACTGGTAAGTTATGTTTACCTTACCCTTTGATATAGGCGAGAGAAAAATTTCACTATATGATTTGATCCATCCTCGTAGTGTTACATTACTAACCCTTACCTTTGTCCTAGTAAAACCATCTCGTGATCAGTTTAGATTGATCAGACAAGAGCGATCATATTGAATCTTGTTAATTTTCCCTTATCCCATTCTTTTCCTCCTTGCTCCAGTAAGTAAGAATTAGGCAAGTTATAACATTTCCACCATTAAAAAGCATTCATATTGAAGGGATAAATTAATACACACCTGCAAATTTTTCAAGGACTATGAATTATCTAGATTTTACTTTATTAGTTCTTCATAGTTCCCATAACTCTAGTTATGGAATTAACTATGCATGTTCCTGTCGCACGCCTTTTTCGAACTTAGTCGAAAGAGTTCGCAAACATCATGGTGGTTGTGCTCTCTGGTTTTTTTTTTTTTTAAAAATATTTTAGAGTCGCCACCTAATTTTAAGGAAAATATTAGGAAACCAATTTTAAAAATGTAAATGTAGACTCCGTTTTGATTTGCGAAACCAGTCAAATTCTAGGTAAGGGTTTTGGTTACTCGAGGGGAAGGTGTTAGGCATCCCTCAG
>JBCEWC010019159.1:0-11569 GCA_038996855.1 Solanum aculeatissimum
TATATATATATATATGACTATACAATATAGTTATAGAAAGTATACACTGATATACAATGTAAATTATTTATATATGAGCTATACACTAAATATACATTATGATACACAAATATACACTGACTATACATGCATATACAACGAGGGTTGAATGCCCAAAATTGTAACAAATAGTGTCACGACCCAAAAATTGGCGTGATGACACTCGTCTTATCCCCACCAAGACAAGTCAGCCAAAAACCCAACTAAGAGGCAATTGAGCATAAAGAGTTTTTAAAAAAATATTTAAGGTGTAAAGGGAAAAAATATCCTTGACTCAACTTAAACTGAAAAAAAACAAACATTTTTATAAGACTTTCCTTATGGATGACAAAAAATCAAGATTACTACATTTAATGGTATTCTGTGTAATTTTCTCCTATTAAATAGCAATTCATGATATTAGCATTGTTACGAACTAACAAATAACAATTATTAATATAGATAAATAAGCTTAAAGACAAAATTGTCCTTAGTACACTAAATTATACGATAGATAAAGAATAATTATTTGAAGAATAAACTTTATGAAATGAATTGAATGTTACAAAGAAAAATAACTAAGGTCTTCTCTTATTTTTCCTTATTTTTGAAACTCTCACTTGTGATTTTATGCATGTGTATATTTCTTAATTTATAAGTCATCACTTTTTTTTAGAAGTTTTTTTTAAAAAATCTTTCTAAAGGTATTTTTTTTAAATCTTAAGCTTATAAAAATTAATGTTCTAATATTGATAAAAATGCTTATAAATTTGATTAGCACACACAATTTTTTACTTTTTAAAAATAATTTTGCAAAAAGTATTTTTTATATATGAAAATAACTTTGAAAATAAATAGATCTGAAATTTTGGCCTAAGTGACTATTAATTTGGGAATGTGCAATATCCGTTAGAAATTAGAGAGATTTAGAAAATGAATATTTTAACCTATTATACTCCTTTTCGGTATTATCAAACATTGTATTTTTCCTAATTATTTTTTGGAAAAAAAATCTGATTTATTTACTATTGCACTTTACTTATAATATTAGAATTTAGACATATTAGTTTTAATTCGATTCATTTGCTCTTTGGACTTCAAACACTTATTTATTCACTCATGTAAGATTTTTTTACGTCATTTTTTTAATATCTCATTTTTAAGATTACACCAACTATATTATTATTTTTATGAGTGGTTAATAATGTTTGATAAATTGTCAAATAATTTGTAAAAAAGAAAGTTGTCTCATTGTATAAAAAACACATGATATTTTTTTGTTGTTCATTATATTGCAATTAGGGTATTTGTATATGAGAAGATTTAATTTAAATTTTTGAGAAATAATATCTGTAATTATATTTATTGTGAACATAATTGATTAAATTATAAGATAATAATTTTTGAACTTTATTTGATTTGATTTATGATTTAAAATATAGTGATAACGAAGAATAGTATATTCATGCAAATAAATTTAAATTTAGATACACTATTTTTATTATAAGCTGAATTAATATTTTAAATATATATATTTTTAAAGATATGTGCATGCAGATCATGACTCTGCATATATTTGTGAAAATAGACTTGAAAATCATTGGCAGTGAGAAGGTGGACAGGTTTCAATTCAAATAAAAAACATATTAAAACAAAGGATTAAAGCAAATATAATGATAAAGAAAATAATAACAACAAATGATATGATCATAACACTTGAATGATAGTAAAATCGAGCAATAAGATAGCAGGAGATTATTAAAAAAAATTAGATAATACGATAACCTTTAATAATAATTTTTTAATCTTAGTACTTGACATTATTTAAATCTTTTTATGTTCTTGATAAGTTATATGTCTGTCATATCTAGTCTAATCATCTTTTATCAATATTTTTTTGACTTATTTGTACCTCTCCTTGTACTCCTTATTCGCCATAACGTAACCTATATGCACATCTCTAGCCTTTAAACATATCCTTTTTTCATAAAATTTCATAAAATTTGTCGTAATTCATAAGTTTTTTCTAAGTCAATAAACATTATATGAAAGTTCCTCTTCCTCTCTCTATACTTCATCAATCTCGATATGTGTCTTATGTAATTAAATTCCCCAACATAAATCAAAATTAATACTAGTGGAATATATGCCATTCAAAAATACCTTAATTTTCAAAACATAATTTGATCCCCTTTTTAACCCACTTTATTTACGTCATGCATAATTTCATTCGGTTAATGAGTAACACTATAAATACGTACAATTGCGAGAAAATAGTTTTTTATCATACATCTGTGTTCTTTTTTCCTCTAACAATTTCTCACCAAAGCCAAAAGTTTCTTCCAAACATTTTATGCTCAACTTTTAGATTTTGTCTATTTCTTCTTTCCTCTTCAAGAAACATTTGGTTTCTTGAAAGAGGAATTAGCGCAATGGAAAATTTATTCAACATGGTGCATGGAATGAGGCCACTTTTGCTTATGATTTTGGGGCAAATAATAATTGCAGGAATGAATATGGTATACAAACTTGCAACCAACGATGGCATGAATTCTAGCATTTTGATCTTTTATCGCTCTCTCTTTGCCTCTGCTTTCATGGTCCCAATAGCATTATTCATTGAAAGGTTCAATCTTTATGTCTAATTTAGATTCTTGGAATGAATGAATCTATGCAAGTCTCATTTTACTTGTTTCAGGGGAAAAAGAGTCGAGCTAACAAAGATGGTTTTATTCCTAGCATTTCTGTGTGGTATGCTTGGGTAAGTTGTTCTATCTTTTTTTAATTTAAACTCTTCTATTAAGTTGATGAATCTACTGTTTAATTTTCAGTTCAAGAATGAAACAGTTTTTGGTCAGAGGTTTCTATATCATTTTTTGATGCTTCACTTCTTTTCTACTTGGGTAAAATGTATCTCGCATGTCCTAGAAAGTTGAAATTAAACAATTGTCTAAAAAAAATAAAAATTCTTTGTGAAACAGGCTAAAACTGAAAGTACGGAGGGGGTATAAAAGATTTTTGTAAGTCATTTGATAAGAATTTATAGTGGAAGGGTTCTTTTGGCTGCAGGGGATCATTAGGACAAACCATGTACCTGCAGAGCTTGGTCTACACATCACCAACTTTTGTCTCAGCCATGTTCAATCTCATCCCTGCCATAACCTTTGTTGTTGCCATCATATTGAGGTGCTTTTTGCAAGGATCGTCGAGTTAAGTAGTTTTCATTAATTTCAAACAAATGAGGCAGTATTATTGCGCATTGATCAGGTTAGAGAAGTTGGGTTGGCATTCAGCAGCAGGTAAAGCAAAGGCATTTGGGACAATCATTTGCATCGCCGGAGCGATGTTCCTATCATTCTACAAAGGGCCAGAGATAAATATGGGGAGAACAAACATAAACTTGTTGCATTCCCCAAAACACAAGGGAGAGAGTAAACCTTTACTAGGTGCTTTTCTTGCCGTAGCTGGTTGTACTTGCTATGGGCTATTGCTGATTGTTCAGGTGAGACGTTAGGGATGAACAATGATGCTTTGTGACTGTCTTTGATATTGCTCCGTCTCATTTAGTGTGTAATACGAGTTTTAAAAAAAGAATTTTGGTGGATGTGGTTGTGTATGTACAGGCTAAGGCGGCTAATATTTTTACCAATCTATGTGGTTGTGTATGTACAGGCTAAGGCGGCTAAGCGATATCCATGTCCTTACTCATTCACTGCTCTATTGAATGTAATGGCAACAGTTCAATGTTTTGTTGTTGCAGTAGTTATGGAACGAGATTGGAAACAATGGAAATTGGGATGGAATATTAGACTTGTTGCTTTAGCATATACGGTATGTGTTGATGAGAATAAATCATTTCTTTTCTTCCTGAGAAATCGTAGTTAAAATTGAAATACAAGTATAAAAAGGATGACCTTCTTATGCTGTTGAAGTTGTGTTTCAGGGGATTTTTGTTTCTGGAGTGCTATTTACCATCAGTGCTTGGGTTGTTCAGATGAAAGGCCCAGTATATGTATCCGTTTTTAATCCGTTGATGCTCGTAATAGTGGCAATTACTGGATACTTGTTCATGGGAGAAAAGTTGTTCCTTGGAAGGTATGTGATTTTTCCCTTTCCCTTGGAAGTTGTAGCAGTTTGATACGAAAGTCTAAACGATTTTGTTCTAATATAATGTTGTGCGCTGCAGCATCATTGGATCAGTGGTGATAGTGTGTGGACTATATGTTGTCTTGTGGGGAAAAGATAAAGAAATCAAGAAAGTGAGCCAGTTGGTGCTAGATAAAGAAGAAACTGACATAAAATCTTTGTCACATAAAGGCAGTAGCCATGGTGGTAGCAGCAAGAGGGAGGGAGAAGAAGAACAAGAAGAGAATAAGAGGGATTCACAGGCTGGTTCTGAAATACTTGCAAGTATTTACCTTTATCACTAAAGGATTTTTTCTATTCTCTTTATGATGGTCCATAGAGGCAGTTTATAATGCTGCACTGTGCAACATTAGAGCAAACTAGCTAGCGATTTTGATCATCTTTCTTTTTTTGCTTGACAATTGACAAAAAATGTACTACGATGAAAAGGAAAAGAACGATTTTACTTTCCATTCTTCAACTTTATATAATTGTTTGTTCAAAGTTGGAAGGCATATATGTCAGCTAAGGTCAACTAAAAAGGCATATTTATATATTATGATTTATGCCTTTAACTTGCTATGTAAATTTTTTTCAATTACAACATTAACAAACACTGTCAAAGAAAATATTTCCTCCGTTTAAAAAAAATTGACATTTTTTCTTTTTTTATCTGTTTTAAAAAGAATGATTCATTTCCTTTCTTGGCAAAATTTTAATTTCTACTTTCCTCGTGGCATGTTTAAGACTAGCAGCGGAATTAGAATTTTGATTTAATGAGTTCAAAATTCGAAGAAGTAGACCCATGAACTTCTCGAATGAGGTTCGAGATCTACTACATATACATAAAAAATTATTTTACCCATGTATAAATAGTTTAATTTTCCATCGAAGGGGGTTCGGATGAACCCCTTGACTGATAGGTGGCTCTGCCTCTGTTTAAGACTATAAGATTAGAGAACATTTTGGTATATCTAACATAACTTTAATTTTGAACTACAAAATTATAAAATTTTCTTTATTTTCTTTAATTTCGTGCCAAGTCAAAAAAGAAATTAAAAAAAAACGGAGGGAGTAACTGTTCTTCAGGAATTATACGAGGGAAAGTTAAGGATATATCGTGTTCGGTCATGTTGGCAAACTAGATGATTGAAGGGTATATTTACGTAGGCCCAAACATTAGCTTGACTTCGTCCCAAAAATACAAGGAAAAATACACGAATAATCAAACATATACTAGTTAATTAACTAACATAGTTATAATTTGAATTACATACGGCTTGCGGCAAACATCTAGTTGTAATTACAGTTTGAGTTTTGTATAATTCGCGTGGTTTATACAAACATTGTGCGCAAATCAATTGTACAGCGAAATATACAAACACTGTGAATTGTATAACGAATTGTACAAACGTTGTGCACAAATTGTTTAGCAAAATATACCAACACCATACAAAAACTGTGAATTATATAAACGTATAATAATGTTGTGCGAATTATACAAACATTGTTATAACTATAGTTACAAAATGTAATTGCCCAAACTATAGTTATGAAACATAATTTAAGTTATTTTTGAATGATTATATGCGAAAATTCCTCAAAAATATAGAGAGGAGGTTCCAAAATTAGCCCATATATGTGGCTAAGTTTGGAGTGATAATTAAGGACTCATCTATTCATTAGTTTTCCAGTGCTTCCCCCTCTTTAGCAATTTTTTTGAGTCACGTCTTCATTGTCTAGAATAATAATAGTAAATTATGAATTTTCTTTTCAATATTATAGGCAAAAACATCTAAATATGCAAACATACATGTGAAATGCCTGAGGTCAAAAGTATCTTTTTTCTGGTTCTATGAATATAGGCCAACAGAAAATTACTACTTATTTAAGCATTATCTCTATAATAATCAACCTAAAATTATTGCAATAACTGTTATACAGAATCTTCACTACAAAAAAAGATAGACGACTGTTTAGTGGAAAATCGACATTTTGGTTAATCATAAGAAGGGACTAATTACAATAATTGATTAAATTCATCTTCCAACAAATTAGGAATGTAAATTGCTTAAAGAAAAATATAAGAGAAAGTTGGCTTCTTTCATTAAATTGATAAATTAAATTATTGAGATTAAAGTGGATTAATTGATCTTGCATGCTTTCAAATTATTTCTAGCTTGACGTTAAGTCGTTAACTATAAAAAACAATCTAGGCCTAACAAATTAACCCTAACGATAAATTCCAAAGCAACCATGAATATATATATATATAGGACAAGAAATAATCAAATCTAACTTTAAATTACAGACTTAATTCCAAATCTATTTGTTTGCCTACCGATCTCAAACAACCTGGTGTATGTAGTCAAGCGGATCTAACATGTAACATATGAGTTCACATAGATTCATTAAATTTTATTGAGAAAAAGTATCCATGCTTACAAAATATTTTTATTATTAATATTATCTTTTTCTTTCTTTGGATCTAATTAGACCATTCGAGTTCTCTTTTATGGAGAAAGAGAGATCGAGACCCAACCTTTTCTCTATTTTTTCCACAATAAAACCAAAAATAATAATTGAAATTGTTATAAATTGGTAATAAAAACGAAGGAAATTGTTCATTTAAAGAAGTAATTTAACAATTAATATACGATATACCTTTAAATTTTAACTTTGACAAAAAAATATTTAGATATGCCCAAATTGACCCGATGGACTACCACCTTAGCTTTATATTTAAAAAAAAACATAAATAAGGGAAGGGATTGGCAGAATCTAAAGACAGATTGCAACACTAGCACTATGTAAAGAAAGCACAACAAACGGATTCTTTCATTACATTATCAAAATGACTAAAAAAAAAACCCCACTCAAACATACATGTAAAAGTAAATTATATATTAAAGATTATTATAGTTTTAATTAACCATAGAGTCCAGTAACCCCAACTAATTTAGTCAATCCAAAAGTAACTCCCATAGCCAACCATCCACCAATCAACACTCTTAATGAAGACTTGACCAATGGTGCTTTCCCTAAATATGCACCTAAACCTCCAAACCCTAAAAGTGCTAAGCTAACAACACTCACCACAACCCCTAACCTCACATGATAATCCTTCACAAAGACAGCACCTAATAAAGGCACAATTGCACCTATTGCAAATGCCAAAGCAGATGCACCTGCAGCTTGTAACGGACTAGGTAACTTCTTTTTCTTTTCCTCTAATTCCGCCGCGCTTTCTCTTTTTATTTGTGCCATTTCTATGTCATACTGCGAATAAACGGACACAAATTCTCCTATGGCCATGCTACATGCTCCAGCCACGAGCCCTGCGATTCCGGTGAGGATCATGGACTTTGCATCTTGGTGAACAGCTCCTATTCCCATCATTAGAGATGATGTTGAGAGCAATCCATCATTTGCACCTAAAACTGCTGCCCTAAGCCATTGTGCTCTTTTTGAGTAATCTACTATTTCAACCTCAAGATTTTGGTGATCTATTTGCATATTGGATTGTTTTTCCATGTCATTTTTGGATGATTCTTGGATATAATTTGTTGTGGATGCCATTGAAAAAAGTAGTAGAAAATTGTATTGTAAATAATTAACGATATGGACAAGTGTGGAGGGCACACGCCTATGTGGTGATATTTATAGCACAAAAAATAAAGTTGTGGGGGCATAAAGAGGCTTTTACCGGTGGAGTGTTAAACTAATGAAGGAATCTGATGCATTCACATTTACAATTCTTACTCTAATGGCATTATTTTAGATTATCGAAATTCAAATTGGGTGAACTTTAAAATATATTCCTTTTCTCATTGTGTTAATAAGAGCTACTTATAGTAATTTTTTAAAAATTCTTTTTCAAATTCGGATTTCACATACATCAGTAAACATGTATCCGAGAAATGTATCCAAGAAGGGATAGGGATGTATCAGATAAAGGATAGACATGTATCAAAGAAGGGATAGAGATGTATAATTAATGATAAGAGTAAATTAAGAATAAAGTGTAAAATTATCTCTTGATTTAATAAATTGGACAAGTATTAGTGGACATCTGGACATCCATCGTAGAAGAGAGTTTAATACGTATGAGAATTCCTGGTTCATGGTTCTGTTTCATACGTATTTTATTGTTTAATCACATGAAAATTGGTTAAAATCATTTACGAAAGTTGTACTTTGTTCCAGCTCTTTTTCTTCTTAGCTTTTCAAGTTTCACTTTTTCTTTTTCTTTTCCTTTAAGAAAAATTCCCCAATAGCCAATATGAAAGTGATCCAAAAATAAAGGTCCTTTAGCTAGGATGATTAGACATGTAATGAATTTGTGCTACACGCAAAGTTTATGCCCAAAACTAAATGATGTTGATTCTAACTATACTAGTCTATTAATACTCCCTCCGTTCTCTTATACTATTTTGAAATGTCCAACAATACTTGTCCACTTTATGAAATCAAGAGATAATTTTACACTTAGTTCCTAATTTACCCTTATCATTAATTATGACCATTTTTCTATTACATTTTTACAAGACATTACATTTATTATATTTAAAGGGTAATTCGGTAAAACTACTCCTATCATTTACTGTTCCTTAATCCATGTGTTAAGTCAACAAGGAACAAGAAAAAATGGACGGAGGAAGTATTACTATTGAATTATAAGTATCTAATTAATAATTCACTTGTTTAGTGTAAGTTGTAACATGTCATAAGATGAAACTAAACGTATGTGCTTAAAAAAATCACTCAAGCAGAGGTGGATCTATGTATTCTTTGGGCTTCGAGAAAAAATATTTATATATGTATATATATCGTCAATTATATGAGCTATGCATTTTTTGATTTATTGGCATCCACACTTTCAAAGATCGTACAATCGCAAATCGATTTGAACACAAGTGGAGGATTTAATTAATTTGTTTGACTAAATTACTTAACTTATTGTGGTTACACTTGACTTATATTATTATTAATTTAGAATACAATGTGATAAAATGATAATGCTCCACAGCAGTTTATATAAGACTTCACAAAGATTTTGAATTATATACACTCATTGTTTTATTTTATATTAGTGGACTTGAATGTGGAGCTACATTATGACTATACTATGTTTTTGCTTCCCACTGATTAAAATATACTGCTAAATAATGTTTTACAGAATATGAGAAAATCAACTTGTATGTCTAATAGAGCTTTAGGGTGTGTTGATAAGGAGGAAAATATTTTTTTTAATTTATAATTTTTTCATTTTGATATTGGTCAAAAATTTTAAAAAATATTTTCTCTAGAAAAATAAATTATTTAATAATAAAAAAAATAACTTTTCTTGTGGAAATAGAAAAAACAAGTTCAGAAAATGACATTCAACAAGTTATTTTCCGCCATTCAACTTTTTTATCAATTTATAATATAATCAAATCCTTTCCTTCAAGAAAAAGAAAATGAATAATCTAGTATCAAAATTCTTTTTTTACCTTGTGACACATCCCTTATATTTATTTCTTTTTTCCCTTTTAATTTATCCTATATACTTATGCTCTTTCATCACCGACCCATCGATCTTTTCCCGTGTTTTTTTTTCAAAAAAAATTAAAAAAATTGAAGTATTATTTTAATTTCTTTTGAAAAGTTATCTAAATGAAGAACATATTTTTCCATTACACAAAAATATACTTTTGCTGTAAGGGGACTTTCGTTGTCCCCATTGCTTTTTTTTTTTTGTTCAATTTCAAATAAATAATGATGGTCTTTGTCATCATCAAATAAAGTAAGAATTTGTTTTCATGTGGATGCCACACTCCCTCCTTTAATTAATTCAAATTAGTTAATGTCTGAGTCAGCATTAGTCATATCTTTAAGCGCACTTAATGATAATATTCTATTAATAGTATTAATTAACTACTCCATTTGTTTATTTTAAGTTGTCAAATATATTAAAAATATTATCAATTTAAATAATTAAGAGAGATGAAAATTTAAATAATTAATAAGGGATTTGTGATAACTAAAAAGGAATAGAAGAATATACTAAACAACACAGTTAAATGATTTTGATGAGTTAAAAAATTAGTCTAGAAATTCTACTAATATAACAAGTAAAGTTTGGTGACTTTAGTAAAACGATAATTAATACAGCTAGCTATAAATCAAGAAGGAAAGCAGCATGTTCATTCACTTTGTCAGCTTCCAAGCACGGCAAGAAGAATCTTAAATATGGACAAACATCAAATTCCAGCAATACGAATAATATGAGGAGCAGAAGAATCAACAATAGTACCAATCATTAGCATGGACAACAGTAGAAGGACCACAGAGTTGCACGACAAGCGTATTTACAAGAAAGTTCGTGGTCTAAGTAGAAGAGCTAGAGTTGTGCAATTACTAACTAGTCTAGGCTATGTCAACCATCAAACAGTCAAAAATGAGCACAAGGAAGAGTCTTGAAACCAAATTTGACATTCAACACATGCATCTACATAGAAGGACAGTCAGGAGTCGTGGGAGCAATCCTTTTTCTCTTTCTTGACTTCCTGGAAAAAAGAAACAACTAATTAAGGAACATGACATACACATTAGAAGTCAGATGGCGAAAGATACTTACTCAGATCTAAATTATCCACGTATAGATTCTTTAGAACTTGCATGCAAAAAAAAAACACCAGAAGAGATACCTTTATTTAAGAATAGGAACATCACTCGACTGTAGAAGAAGAAGAGTAGATGAAAAAGATAATCATACCTTTGAGAGTTGATCAATATATAGTGCTCACTAACAAGATGGATAAAATTGATGACCCAAAAATGGAGGAGGAGGTTCGACGTCAATGTCCACAGATACATTTTCAGCTGCGGTCGAAAGTGTGGAATGAGGAGTACAAAGTATGTAACACCCTTATTATTAAATCATGTACGCACTTTCAAAAGGGTGTTTCGTTGAGATAAAATCAACCCCTAATTCATAACTCTGTGACTCGAATTTGCGTCATTAGAGGAATCGATTTTCTTGAATCGTCGAAAAGGAAGGGGGAAGGGGTGGTTTTAGTATAATTTGGTTTACTTTTTATGAAACCTTATATATTATGCAAGCTATCATAATATAAGATTAATGTTTGAAGACTAAAGAAAAGGTTTGGAAAAAGGAGTACTTTTGGGCAGCCACAATTTCATGGGCAGCCCTAACTTACTTTTATATATATATATATATATTCCCTCTAAAGTAAGTCGGTTCTAACACTTGTTTTTAACCTTATAAACTCTCTCATACTGTTATACATCAAATAAAACACGAAATAAACTTGTCCCTTTGAGCAATATATCAAGAAACCCTTACCCTTTGGTAAGTAGCTAGATTCTGTCTTGAAACTGTGTAGTTCTTAGTAATTGTGTAATATCTCGTTGTATATAG
>JBCEWC010019160.1:0-11568 GCA_038996855.1 Solanum aculeatissimum
AAGTAGGAAAAAAAACTAAAAAATAACAATTGATTTTTTTTGGTAAAAACTGTAACGGAAAAAAATTACTATTTGAACTATTCCTATTTTCTCTCCACTTCTTCTATTTTCTCTAATCTAATTATTTCAAAAATATTTAATACATTGAATTTATTAGCTAATCTCAAAAAGAGAATCAATGAGGAAAGAGACAAACTTCAAACATTAATAGCATGACATAGATATAAATAAAAAATTTAAATCTGTAAATATTTTTTAGGATTGACATAATTCGTAATTTATGCTCTTAAAAAGTTAAAGTATATAGTGTTGCAATTTTTCCTTTTTAATAATATTCTTTTTAAACTGTATTTGAAAATCCTATTAAGAGAATTGACTATAAAATTACAAATGCCATTTGTATTAACAATTTTTTTTGATTTAGATAAAAACAAAAACACATATATAGGTTATACCAATCTATTTCAAAACAAACCTTAAATAATCTAAATGTCTTTGCAAGTCCATAATAAGTGAAAATAATTAACTTTTTTTTTTATGAAAGTGATGATGAATCGCGTCTTGTTAGTTTCATTATGAAAAATATTACATATCTATAAAAATATAAATAATTTTCTTACCTCATTAAGATACATTATTTTATTCACTTTTACTTATATATTATATTAGGTAATGAAAAATGTATATTTTTTTGTTGAAAAAGATTACAATGCATATAATTTACACATAGTTATCTTTGAATGTTAAAATTATTATTAAAAAAATATTTAACATATAATTCTGGAGCATAAGTCACGTATGCTGAATGAGTTTATTCTATACACATTGTTAGTGTAGGAAATTTTATATTACCATATCACATTTATCTATTATACCATGTAGGTTGTATATGGTAAGGAGAAAATATTTTTCATGAAAATAATTTTCCTAGAAAAATAATTTCTTGAAGAATAAGTGAGTTATTTTACTTATTTTTTATATTGGATAGGTAATCAAAAAATGTTATCTCAAGAATATTTATATGTTATCTAGAAAAATGCTAAGAGGGTGAGATGTAGCGGAGAGTGAGGAGTGAGGTTTTGGGGGTATCGATATTGGGTGAATGGGGAAAGATATAATGAGCTTGCAATTAGTCGTGATTATATAACTTGTATTTTTCTACTTTAATTTAGAAAGTCATTTTCCTCATTTTTAAGAGGAACTTAATTTTCTAAAGAAAAAATATTGAGTAACCAAACATTAAAAATTTCACTCCACACCAAACACAAGCCCATGAAGTTGGTTACACTAATATCATGTATTAATTATATCAAAGTAAAACATCAGTCAAGAATAAAAATTGTAGTCTCCTAATACATCATAAACAAAATTCCTCACTAAAATTAATTTTTGAGATATAACGAACCAGACTTTAAAATTATCTTTAGACATGAAGTTTTTTATTTGAAATTATTTTTAAATAGTGTGAAAATAAATACTTTTAAAAATATTTCAATAGCTTTTTCTATTATCCTATTATTATAATAATTTATTTTATATATTATTTAAATAAGAATTAAAAATTGGAACAAAACAAAACCGAAATTTTATCCTAGTATCCTAAAAAAGTAAAAAGAGGAAGTTGGGGTTGGACAGCAATGGGGTCCGCCATATGAGAGAGTGCATTATTTCGGGATATGATTGATATTTTTAGAAAGTTGTTTATTTTTTTGGTCATTAGGAGATTATGGACATGTTTACAGCACAATGCAACAATGTAAGAGCTTTTATGAATTGATAATAATGCCCTTAGCCATCCCATTCCTCACTCTTCTGTATAATAGAAATAGCAATATAAAAAAACTTCATCACCGCTTGGTAAGAGGCTTCATGACCAAAAAAGGAAGTGGCTAAAAGTCTAAATCACATGTCCAATCATAGGATGAAGTGAATCTACTAGGAGTAATTCATACTTTTTCTTAATTCGTTATACTAGAGATTGGTCAATCTACTAGAAATTAGTTATACTGCTAGGCAAAACATCAAATTCCATGCAAGAAAGAAATTGTTAATACCTTTCCAAGTGAGATATACTCCCCATGCTGAAGCTTAACAATATCTTTCTTTCTATCAATAATTTCAATGCATCCATCAGGATGAAACCTTCCAATGTCACCAGTGTAGAACCAGCGCATGCCTCTCTCATCAACCTGTATCAGAGATAATAGCAGCATAAATTATTGTCAATATACAAAATTCCTCTATTTGCAAGAGCAAAAGCTCATAAGACAGCACTACCTTATAAACCTCATTAGTTTTTTCCTCATTGTTGAAGTAACCAGCACTAATGCTGCATCCACCAACAACTACTTCTCCTCGAGGCATAGGCTTATCATCGATTCTGTAACCTCCTTCTTCCCAAGTAATAAGCTGCATGGTTTGACACAAGGTTTTAAGAACGAACCCACATGCACTACCACAAAAACCAGGGTTGCTCAGAATTTAGCAAGTTAACTAGTGTCAGGCAAGAAAAGAAAGAAATGGGAACAGCCACTATCCTATTCTCTTGCTACAATGTTTAATTAAACCTAGCTTTATCCATTTTGTCCATTTCCCTTTACTCTGGCTGCCATGGAGTCTCCAGATAAGAAAATTATCACTCTGACTACATTTGGAATTTGAAATTTTTTTAAAAGAAAATTGCAGAGAAACACATGAAAATAATAATTGATCTCATAAACTATAAGCCATCCGACAGATTCAAAGACAGTAAAAGAACAAAAACCCAACACTGGTTCAAGTAGGCACCGAAGTATATGCCTTTTAACAGTCTAACAAGTCAACATATTATTTAGATTTTTGTATAACAAAACTATGTCTCAGTCCCAAATAAGTTGGGGTCGGCACCTTTCTGTAACAGTAACAACAAACATCAAAGTAATGGTTGAGAAGTTAAGTTGATGGATTTTAAATCTAATTGAATCTTGAAATTTCTGAAAGTTGTATAAATAACGTTGTTAGTGAAATAAGATCAGTGGTTTGGACATTCAAAATAAGAAGTGTCATATAAATTAGAATAGAACAAGTAGTAAATAGGTAACTTTTTCAGTATCAAATGAGTTAATCGTACATCTCAGAAAAGATGGTAGTATGATGAAGGCACTGAAGGTACCCAAGGAGAATGATCTGAAGGCAATGAAGATAATTCATTTCAAAACTTCCAATAAAGGGAATAGACAAGGCTTTAAAGTCAGTGGTTGAAAAGATGGCTCTTTCCAGAGTTGACAATTGGGATCACTAAAGTGGGAGATGTACGGTGGTGCATGCTGCCGCAGTGGAGAGTTTTACATAAACATGAATAGTTTGGTGTATGAGAGGCTGCAACTGCAATGTCTTATTTAGTTTCTTTGATTTTCCTCTATGGTCTTGCCTTTTCCTTGTTATGTTGTTGTTCCTCAGAGAAATCATATGTCGTGAAAGAAGAGAAACTTTAAAAGGAGGTGAATAAACAGAAATATTTTCCTGCACATCTCTGATCCATTAACTTTACTGCATGGATTATTTGCAGTTCGGTGTTTATTTTTCTCCATTCCAAAGATCACAGATAACTTCTAGATTTAGAATTAGAAGACATGTACATCGCCTGAAATTTAATTCCTAATTACTATTCCTAATTACTCAATTGCAAATATTCTAAACTTCTCCCAAATTTACAATGAATTGACCCTTGTCATATTAAAGATTTCCTGATTCTTAACACTAGTGATGGCTTCTTCATACATATTCTTTATATATCTAATACTGATGCAGTTCTTCTTCAATATCAACCAATAGACATTTCTTGACATTTGTTGATATGCTTGCTCTTGATTATAATGTGTAGATCTTCCTTCTCCTCCTTATAAATTTTAATCAGTTTTTTAGCAAGACAAAATGAGAGTTTGAGCATGTGCAGAGAAAAAATGTTGATGCTCTTGTCAGAAGGTGCGAGGGAATGGATTTAGGGGTTACGCGTCGGGGTAGAGGTAGACTGAAAAAGTATTGGGCGGAGGTGATTAGGCAAGATATGGTGCAACTTCGTATCACCGAGGACATGACCTTAGATAGAAAGGAGTGGAGGTCGCGTATTAGGGTAGAAGGTTAGAAGGCTAGTAGTGGTAGGATGATGTCGGACTTTGTGATATAGTAGGTTAGTAGAGGTAGTCGTATCGTTATATATTGTGTTGTTATTATCCGTCATTTATTTTGTTATTTTTACTATCTTTGTAAATTTTCATTTGTTGTCCACTCTAGTCGTTTCATATCTACTATTTTCTGCTTTTGGGATGATATTTTTTGAGATGAGGGTCTTTCGGAAACAGTCTCTCTATCTCTATGAGGTAGTGGTAAGGTCTACATATATTTTAACCCCCCACCCCACCCCACCCCAGACCCCATTGGTGGGATTTCACTGGGTATGTTGTTGTTTGTTACATCGCCCGAAACCTTGACAATTACTGATGAAATTATCCTTATATTCTCACGACATAAAACAGAAGATGGTATTAGCAGACTAAAAGTAAAGATTCTACACAAACCTGGGGAAATCATAGGATTGTCAAAAATATAGAGGGAAGGAAAAAGTGGAAACTGACAGATGAAGTTAATGTGAAATATTCAGCTTTTGTAAAGAATTCCAAAGTTTATATTTATTCAGAACAACTTGCTAATATAGTTTCATAACGATCTTTCATTAATGAAAGATCACAGTTGATGCTCTCAAATGAACTCCACATCCAAACCAGGCTATCCATTTATCAAATATGTTACCATAAAGTGACCATACCTTTACGTAGCAACAAGGAAGAGGTGGACCAACACGCCCGACAGAAGAATCATCCCACTCAGAAAAAGCAGCTCCAGCAAATGTCTCTGTCAAGCCATACCCTTGACCAATAGGAGCTCTACAGCAAGTTGTCACAAAAATATTTACATCAAATATGTTTGTCAAATTTGAAGCTTAACCACAGGCAGGCCATACTAGGAGCAAATATTGAGGGAAAAAATCAAATGTATCTTTGCAAGCAAGACGACATATACAGATGGATAAAGACCATCATCAGTAGTGAGAAAAATTACCCCATACAGATGTTGATAAATCTTTGAGTATCCCCTGATAGAGGAGCACCGCCACAAAGCATGAAACGAATATTTCCACCAAGCACAGCCCTCACCTTTTTAAATATAATGATATCCCACAATTGTTTCTCTAGACCCCAAGCTCCAAACCAACTACCTTCCATAGCAGCCAATCGACGGTTAAAAGCAATGTGGAAAAGTTTCTTGGCAGAACCTGCCTTCTCCTCAACCTAGTGTCACAAAAAATATAAGTAACAGTTAGTCCTCATTGAGTCTTTTGGAGCCGTGCTCTCAAACGAAGTATGCTCTTCTCATTGGGATCTTAAAACTGAAATGTCAGTGGAAACCTTCTTCATAACACCATCCCGAACACGATCCAGAATGGCTGGAACTGCTGCCAGTAAAGTAGGTTCTAAAACTGTAGCATCTCCCTTCGTCCCCTTCATGACTTTGTTAGAAGTGTCAGTCAATGTGAGCGCTGAGCCATAGCCAATACAAGCACCTGCAGTCAGCATTACAGTCTGCAACACCACAATCACTTAGAACTACAATTATCATTTGCTACGTAAAATACAAATGAAGCATAAAGAAGATAATCTCCTAAGTTATTACCTCCGCAGCCAACTCAAAAACGTGAGCTAAAGGAAGGTAAGCCAAATAGACATCACTGCTTCCAAGTTTTGGAATCACAGTCATAACAGCAGCTGTTGTGGCTACAATGTTGCCATGGGTTATCATAACACCCTATAGAACACAGACAAAAGAGATTAATTAAGAACAGTACTCTTTTCCTCATAAAAAGGGATAAAATACACAATTATCCAGTTGGTTTAAACCAAAAGTTAAAAAGCCAACAATCATCAATGAAGGAATAGACGTCGAGGAAGAAGTAATTCAATCTACACTATGAGAGTGTTTAAGTGACACTATGCCAAAGCCAAAATACCCATTTTTCTTCCTTTTTATATCTTGGAATGACATCTCACCCTGGAGAACTTTATGAATTTACAAACTATCAGTCCTCTGATAACCGAAGATTGATGGATTCAACAATCCCAAATGTTATCAGCTTCGGGTAGCATAACCCTTAATAACAAACAAGTGTGGGCCACTTGGGCAGCAATAGTCTATAAGAGACATACAATGGTTATATTTTTAATATTGGATTCCAGTACATCAGGAGAAATCGATCAATAGAAAGGAGGGGTCAGACCTTAGGCAAGCCTGTACTGCCACTTGTATACATGACCACAGCAATATCTTCTTTGATAGGCAGTCTAGTCTGAATAGGATTATTTCTACCCAGCTTTTCAACTTCTGAGAAAGATGACACCCTCCAGCTGTCAATATTTGTGGAATCTGTTGCCGTCGCATCATCCTCAAAATAGATGACATTCTTGATGGTTTTCAGGCTTGAACTAATAGACGCCAATTTTTTCAGTTGCTTGGCATCACATATCAACGTAGATACTTGAGTCTGTCAATGGTCACAGCTTAAATTGATTCATCGCATCATATGACATCTCAAATAGCAAATAAAAAATGCATGCATAGGGTAAATAATAAAACTGGCTCACCTCATTGAGTGAATATATAAGTGCATCATCACCCAAAGAAGCATAAATGGTAACAACAGTAATATTCTGCCGGAAGCATCCCTGAATACAATAATTTCATTGTGAAAACTGTTGTATCTCACAATAATAAGGAACACAGAATAAGGGACTGTTTTAGTATACAACTTGAATACCTCATACCTGAAAGGCAATGAGCCACTCCGCACGAGATTCTGCAAAGATAGCAGCACGAGTGTCCACATCATGACCCAAATTAATAAGACCAGAGGCAAAGTTGCAAACGCGATCAAATACTTGTCCATAAGATTCCCACTGATACTCCCCCAAGTGAAGTTTCTCAAACTTCCTTCCATCACTTGCAGTAACACAGTCCCTGCTAACTAGTTTTCTAGTTCCAAGACAGCGATCAGAGGAATAATTTTTACAAGACTGCTCAAATAGAGCTGCTACAGTTGTAGCCCCTTCCCAAGGAACTTCAACTAGTCTGGCTGATTTAGCATTGCGCATTGCAAGACCTGCCTCACCACCAACTTGAACCAGAACACCTCTCTGTTTTGGCTTCCTCTTCCCCATAAGTAACATGGAAAGAAATATTGGTATAATAATGGCAATCAGAACTGCACCAGCAATCCCAGATGACCCATAATTTTTGGAGATATAATCATAGCTGGCCAAGCTCTTCAGTGTACTCGTATATGGATTACTTCCCTCAGACTCTTCCATCTCGTATATCGAACAATTTTATGTTTCTGCAACAACTTATTAAAAAGAATAAGCTATACCTAATGTATTATACATAGATCAGTAACATCGACTTTAATCTGAATACAAAGCTACAACATAGGATATGTTAAACAAGGCATTCAGCCAACAAAAGAGCCCAAAGGACTGCCCGTGGACCTAAGCTCAAAAATGGAATATATACGGCATCATTTGCCCTTAAAGCATACATGAAAGGAATGGCCAAGGACTTGAACCCATAGATGCTAGAAAAAATTCACATATTATAGAATCAGCAGGAGTACTAGGAAATGCAAAAATGTAGACTCACAAATGCAGAGAACCCCCAAAATAATGGCACAAAACTTAGTGTCACTAAACAGAATCCTCAGCCTCTAACTCATTAATCTTATTCTGGATGTCATTAGCTACAAATCATGTAGAAGCTACACTTTCCAGTTTCTAAGAAACAACAAAGACAAGTCTGAAGATGAAAAGTCCAAATACCGTTGCCTGAATTCAACCACCCAGTACACTGAATAGACCCTCAAATGTCTGCACTATTCCTTAATATTCCACCACTGAGAATCCCAAAAATACTACGTACTCGAACAAAAAATATATCACAGGGGAATATTGAAAATTTCTCAACTCTAACCAAGTAACCAGAAGAAAAACACTATACAGAAAATATGAAGAGTTTTATTTTACTAGATCATGTAATAGTCAAAGACAAAAAATTGTCTAATACTCCATAAGCATGACTACCTGAGATAATGTAAAAAAAAATCTCTAGACAGTCTGTATACAACCTAAATCCAATCACAAATACTCAAAAGAATCAAGGAACAGATCATTACTTGTGAAATAAGCATCTCAAAAGTTACAGGCGCAGAAATCAATTCACTAAAATGAGCATATCACCAAATAGCAGAGCTCAAAACCAGCATATTAGGGAAAAAATATATACATACGTGAATACAACTTAAACCAAATGCAAGGAAATCATCTAATACTCCATAAGCATGATTAGACAACACAATAGTGTAAAAAAAAAGCACTACGCAGTCCGTGTATAAATCCAATCACAAATATACACACACACAAAAAAAGGAACAAATCATTACTTGTGAAAATAAACAGCTCAGTAGTTACAGGCACAAAAATCAATTCACTAAAATGAGCATAATCACCAAATTGCGGAGCTCAAAATCAGTATATTATCAGAAAACATAATAAACATAGGCGAATACAACTTAAATCAAAGACGAGAACTTTTATAATCCTCCGTAAGCATGACCAGCCGAGATACTGTAAATCAATTCACTAAAGATGATCACAATCACCAAATTGCAGAGCTCAAAATCAGTATATTATTAGGAAACGAGAATACACATACGCGCGATCTAGATCAAAGCTATGAATTAATCGTTGTAGATACTGAAATTGAAATTGAGGCAGAGATTAGTCTTACCTTAAGGAAAGACTATTGATGGTGGATGTTCACTTTCCCGTTCTCTAATGGTGCCGGGAAGGTTGACGAGTCCCGACTGAAGAACATACACATTTCACCATTTGGACACATTGAAATTTATATACCGTAGGTTGCAACTGCTTTTCGTATTTGCTCTAAAAGGGATGTCAGTTTTCTATATTTCAAATTCAGCCCCATAACAATAGATAAATAAATATTGCCCCACCGTGCTGGAATTTGGATAAATATTACTTACTTTGGTTTTCTCTATAATTAAAAATAAACTACCAAATTACTAGAAATGGTTTGATATTAATTTGTGATGAAATACATGTATCACTATAAGAAAACATAAGCATGCGGTAAAGTCAAACCTAAAAGATTAATAAATTCTTTTTTAAAAATGGTAATAGCCTAATTAATACTCATGAACAAAATGTCCCTTCTTAAGTTGCTACTTTCAAGTTTTTTATTTTTATTTTTAAGATAATATTTGTATTTAACTTGATTATAATTAATTATATCATATAAATAATAATAGTTATTTGGTACTTACTTTCAAGTATAGGATTATAAACGTATCGAATGCGTAATAAGTTCAATTTGATTTAATATTATTGACACATAATTTTATTTGAAATTGTGAATCTCTTAATAATTACTTTTATTTTTATTTTGCTAATTGACTCTAGTCATTCTTTTTAATCTCACTCCGTAATAGGTTATTAAAATCTAAAATTATCTAGCTCCGCTTTGTCCCACAAAAATTTAAATTTATCCTATCCAATATACCTTCAGATTGCCCCCTCCCTACATTGGTCCACCTTGTTTCTATTTCTATTTTTAGTTAATTCTAAAAAAATGTATTTGTAATTAGTATTTTATAACAATTTAACTTAAAAAAATTTATTTCACCTTGAAATATAATACAGTTAAATAACTGTAACAATGATTTATTTTAAATCATAACTTTTAAAAAATTTCAATCATTCTTAAATTTATATTGAATCAAACATCTTCACATAAATTAAAATTAAAATTTTAAATTCATTGGTGAATAGAATAATTGCAACCCAATGACCGACGGAATAAAGTGTGATTAAGGAAAGTAAGTGGTGTTATGTTCATTTAAGGAGGTAGGCAGAGGATAATTAGTGCAAACATTTTTGCTTTCCTAAAGCAATTGTGTTTCCTTAACCTTTGACAAATAAAATATCTTACTTTATTTTAAGAATAAAAACATAATACGTCTATAAACAATTAATTAAAATAAATATTATAAAAACAAAGGAGAACCTTTAATGAGAAGTAACGTGGGGTAAACTTGAAAATTCATGTCAATTTAATCGCTATTTTTTCGTTTTAAATAAATTTAGAAATTCATATCAATTTAACCACTATTTTTTTTTGTTTTAAAATATTATAAATCTTATTACAAGTATTTATCTTAAAATATAGTATGTCATATAAGAAATTTAACAAAAAAATTTAATTATTATTTTTCATTTCATTTTTAGTACTAATAATTTTTAAAGATCAAACATAATATTATCTCAAGACATGTAACAAAAAGAACATGATAAATATTTTAAGACATAATACTTGCAGACTTAGACTGAGATTATGAATTCACAATGATGATTTTAAATTATAAAAATTAAATTTTGAATTAACTATTTGTTGACACCCAATTTTTACCCTCCACAACATAAATTAACTATCGAGCTTCTTCGAATTTTCAATAATTCAAAATAATTATTTAAAATAAAATAAATTTCAAAAGTTACTTAGATTTAAAAATATTTTGTATATTACTTATTTTACGAAAAAATTACTCCGGAGTATATTTTTTCTATAAATTATTTTCAAAGTGAATTTACGTGATTTTAAATCTAATTATTTTATTTCGTTGATTTCAAGAAGCTCTTTAATTAATTACTATTAATTCGTCTTGTGACCAATTTAATCAAATAATTTGATTCGATTGCATTTTTTAATCTTAATTATGATTCTAAATTGATTGAATCTTTATTTTTCTTCCTCTAATTCTATTTTGGGACTAATTTAACCCATTTCTAAAATCCTCCATCAGCCCACCAATTTCCCTTAACCCAGCCCACAAATCTCCCCGGTCCAGCCCAAACGCAAGCCGACCCGGCCCATTCTCCCCTTCATCAGCATCACAAACATATACTCAAACACATACCCACATCTTCTTCAACCTACACACACCCATCAGAAACATATCATACACACCACAACATACACATACATACATACCCATATCTTGTCCTCTTCATCATAACACACACGCTCCTCACAAATTACACACGCCAGACCCGCAGTCCCCGACAACCCCCAACGGTCCTCCACCAACGACCGTACCCGACAGACGCTCCCCATACCCTACAGCCCCCAAATCGTGGCCGACACCAAACAACAACTTTTTCACCAACCCTCTTCAACGGTTGAAATTCAAAAATTTTTGAATCCAAATCCCTCTTTTTTCCGTTTTCCCCCTATTTCACCTATAAATCTCCCCAAAAAAAGAATTTACAAAGAGGCAGAGCAAGAATTGGGAGGAAATTTACAGTAAATTCAATTCCCATAGCCGAAAGTTTTCGGCTCTCAAGCTTTCTGAATCAAATTTTGGGTGGCAGATTTCTTTCGAAAACTCGTCGTCCCAGCTCGCTGCCACAA
>JBCEWC010019161.1:0-11568 GCA_038996855.1 Solanum aculeatissimum
TTAGACTTTTGAGGGTGAGCCCGGACTTGTCGTGGCCCCCGTCACTTCAGTAGAGGCATGTGTTGGACCTATGACATCATTGTTATGTTATATGTTGACTTAAGTTTGACAGTTTATCATGATTAATATATTGATCTTGCTATTGGAACTTTTGAATCTATTATTCTATGTGTTATACTTCCGCATTCTTTGAGTAAAGGGGTTAGTTTGGTACTATGATGGCTTGATTGAGAGCCTTTGGGTTCTCCTTCGTCATGTCACACCTAGACCCCTTAATCGGGTCGTGACAACAGCGCTGCCACCAGAAATTGACATTTTATATATATATATATATATATATATTCTTGTTCACTTCTCACGTTATTTTTGAGCTCATTTTTTATTCGATTTGAGTGATTCAAAAGGCTAACTTGGGTATTTTTTTGAGAGGAACATCGTGGAAGTGTAAAAATTTATTGTTGGCACGCTGTTTGAGGTAAATTTGCTAGTTTTGTGCTGCACATGGATATTAGTTATCAGAAAGTTTGAATTTTGATATCTCTCCCATTTGGAATAAGATTTGTATGAAATTTTAGGCTAAATTGTATGGAATTTCATGAGGAACATTGTGGGAACCTCAAATTTCAACTTTGACACATGTTTTGAGGTAAAAAATTCCTTTTTTGTTGATTGTACTATTGTAAACTATCAGCAACTTCATCTTGTGAATCTCGGTTGTTTCTTATCAAAATTAAGTAAAATTTGGATCTAAACTGTACTTCATTTTGAGGCGCACGTTATGTTATGGTCAGATTCTATTGGTTTGACAATATTTTTGAATAATTTGACTTATAAGGTATTAGAGGAATGTTTTTCAATAAGAAATATAACTTAATTTTTGGACTATTTCTCCTTATTTTGGGACTTGTTTTGAGATCAATTTTTGGTTATAGACTCGAGGTGTGTGTGTGTGTAGGGATCATTTTATGGGGGTTGGTTTGGTATTTAAGTGTGGGCCTCATTTTCCCCTATTTTTATTTGCAATTTATGTATTTTACCCATTTCTTGAGATATTACAACTAGAATAACCGTATTTATATTGTGATTCATATTTTGATAGCTTAGTGGCATTTAGAGGTGATCAGGAGAGGGAAAGATTATGTGAACTAATCCAGAGCATATGCATTTGCCTTCCAGGTAGGCTAGGCTTTCTCTCTCCCAGATTGAGCTAAAATACGTGCTATGTGGTTGTGTATCATTGGGATTTCTTGAGTACATGCTGATATGATGAAGTGGGCTGGTGATTACTATAGTAAGTACTGTACTAGATGTAACTATTATACCAACTTGGTTGTTTCCTTGTTAGTGAGAGCTTGTTGTTAAAAGTTCCAAGATATGTATATATGTTTTTGAGGATGGAAGCTATCAGCTTGATTTTGTATTACCTGTATCTACTATATTAGCTGGCATTAATGTTGTGTGAGCTATAACTGTTTCTATGAAGGGTTGTAAAGGTGAGATAGAGCATGACTGAGGTAAGTTAAACATTGATGCTATCAATGTACATATTTGTGTCTGCCTAAGATCTGATCTGACCAATTGGGCTTACTAATATTGATACTTATGTTCTACCTGATATGCTTTTGGCTGTTGGCTACTAATGCGATAATTATGCCCTATTTAAGGTTCTCCCTCCCTCAGATTGAGTTGAAATATGATATGTACATCTGTATGTTGTTAGAGGTTACTAAGTATGGGATATACTGGTGACCACTGTTTTTAGTACCATAATAGTTGTAATTGTTATACTCACTAGGGTTTAGCATTGTTAAATTATGAAAGAGCTTGGTAAAGGTTAAATGTGAACTTATGCCCCATGATTGGTACATATACCATGCTTGATACTTGTCTACGTACATATGTAACCTGATGCTACTAATATATGATACTTCTAAGGATGATTGTTGATTGTAATTTATACTGCGTACTTACACTGTTGTATATAATTCTGAAGACACTGGTTGTTCTGGATACCTTTTGTACATTGTAACTAGATTGTCCATGTTTACTATGAATACTTATGGTTTTGTAGATTGTGATATACTTGTCTATGGTTAGACGTGATCCTATATTGCTTCTATTGATATATATATATACTTAGTCACTAGTATACTTGTTAAACTTACCTGGGGAAACACTCTATATTCTGGAAAGTATTGTAGGTTGTTTTTCTGACTGAGAACCATGACTCTATTGACATAAGACATGATAATGCTAAACCTCTGGTGGTTTAGGGACAGGGGTGTGATTCTATTAAGGAGTTATTTTTCTGTTGGGGTAGATATCTGTTAGTCACTAGTGTACTTGCTAAACATACCTGATACTAAAGAATATACTATATTTTGAGAAATATGATTGGTTGTACTTATGATTGGGCACCATGACTCCATCGACATAAGACACGATAATGCTGAACCTCTAGTGGGTTAGACACGGGTATGTGATTATACTAGGGAGATATATTCTTTATCCCAAGGGGTTTCGTTGGGCTATTTGAGATGTGAAAAATTGTCTGTGTGAATAAGCACTTTGGCTGACAATCTTGTTTTGGATATTTTCACATTACTAATGGGCCGACTCATAGTTGCCTTGGTGGGTATCATTTGTATCAGCTGGGTAATTATATGAGTCCAAATTTATGACACTCTTCTTATTATTTGTTCTCTTTAGGCCTTAGCTTAGGCGTAAGCTGATGCTGCCTTAGAGTTGTTATACCTAGAGTGCCACAATTATATATAGATTGGGGGCTAGGGAGGCCAATATGGTCGATTGTCATGGATTGACATAACATACATTTCTAGATCAGGCGTCATGTATTGACACGATATACATATCTAGATCATGTGTCATGTACTAATACAATATATATTTCTAGATCGGGTGTCATATATCGACATAATATATATTTTTGGATCGGGCGTCACGTATCGATATGATATCCATTTTTGGATTGATTTACTCACTCCGTCATGACAAGAGAGATTTATTCTCCCATAGAGGATTTATCCCACTATCATATATGTATATACTTGGATTGGGTGTCACTTTTTGACACAGGACCAAGTGTCATATTCTAATGTAGGATCGAGTGTCATGTACCAACACAAGATCAGGATTTAGATGCCACGAGTTGACATGGGTTGCACTATTTTACACGGGTTTTACTAGAATACCATTGATCACCTTAGTTGTGCGTGGGTATACCTTTTGGGTTTATGGGTACTCAAGGGACGTACATGCATAGATATTAGGGCCTTACACCCACAAACAACCTTATACCTTAACCTTGTAATATTAGTGGTAGGGTTTCAATTAGGATTTTGTCAGTTGGATTGGTATACACTGCTTATTTCTGCCATTGAGATACTAGAATGTCACAAACATACTCACTATTGACCTGAGTTTTGATTTCTAGCTTTTCTATAGTTCCTATATTTGGTCTTTCTATGCTTATTATATTTCAGTCTGTGGACCGATGATGCTTATTAGGCGCCTTTCACCAGTACTCACCCCTATATTTCCACATCTACTTGTACTACAGGTCTAGGTACATGCCGCAAACATTGGGCTAGGAGCTTTGTAGCAACTACAGGAGACATTTGGTGAGCACCAATAGTTTTGGGATATCTTATCGTCTCCTTCTATTCTTTGTGCTGTCTTTTGTATTTAGACACTGGGTATAGGTTATTTCTAGGTCCTAGGTAGATTATGTTTGGTGTATTCATATGTTGCTAGTATCTTTATGATTACTAATTCAGGACAGGTACTGTGGGTATTAAGTTGGCTTCCCTGTAGGTGGGATCTAATAGGCGCCATCATGACCTGAAAGGTCAGGTCATGACAAGGTCATATCAGAGCTTTAGGTTCACTGGTGTCATTTGTACAGAGTTGTTGTCTAGTAGAGTCCTACAGATGGGTGTGAAAACATCTACAATCTATTTTCAAGGGGCTACATGATGCTTAGGAAAATCTATTATTGTTGATTCTATTCATGCAGTATAGTCTTTTGACCTTTTGGAACTTGGTAGTTTCATCCTTTCCTCAGATATGTCATGCGAGTATTGGACTCTTGGCAAAAGTTGGGATGTGCCATCAGTCCTTAATAGGGAGCAACTCAAGAGCTCGTGGAGCAGCGACAGGATACCCTAACTCCTCCACAACTGGTGATACTAGTTCTCCTATAGGCCCCAACCATTTTTGTGATTATTCTAGAGGTACCTACATCTCTTAGGTAGTTTATAGTGCACTTAGGGCCAGTCAGCCAGGCCGAGTTCCTTTAGCATAAAGGGGAAACAACAAATAAGCGCAACATGAGGAAGGTTTCAGTGAATGCCAATATAGATTTAGGGGACCGAAGAACAAACTACTATTGAGATTTTAGGCAGGGATATTTGGTGTAGGTGGTCAGAGTTCTAGGGCCTCAGAGGTTGATGACACCGACCGCCACAATTGAAATAGTGGAGCCCGAGCTTACCCAGGATGTTATATTTGTATAGCATTAGACCACTGGTCCATAGAGTACCTAGAGTATAAAACTGCTTACTTAGCTTTATGGGCTACTAGATTAGTTCCCCCATCGACCATTAGGGCTAGAGGGTCGAATTTGGGTCATAGAGGTGACCGATATTAGCACATAGAGGATCATTAAAGTTCTCGATAGGACCAACATGGGCCCGAGGGTATTGATCGAGGCAGTAGAGCTGGTGATGGAGGTGACATTAAAGATAAAAGTTGTCAGGGCCAATCATGCACAACCTCAGTTCGGTTAGAGAATGTGGCATCAGATGAGTCCACCTATAGGTATTACTATTTTACACCAACAATCGGCTTCAACTTGATTTGATTCAAGTTCTACATTTTGATTTGTATTTTTTTATTTTACAACTTGCTTGGGTAGGAGTTTGGAGTCTCTTTTGTCCCGAATTTGGGTATTGACTCTAGTAGGGGATTTTTTTGGGAGATCAGGTGTACAGGTCATGTATGGTTACTCTTTAGAGTTATGATGTTCGGGTAGACTTGACATCACTAGATGGGCTTGAATTTGACGTGTCCTGGGTATGGATTGATTAGCTTCTCAACAGGTTATGGTAGACGATTACATCAGGACTGTTACCTTAACTATACCTGGTATATCTTCAGTAGTGTGGCAGAAGTCTACTAGTCGTACATCGATTGAGATTATGCTTTATACTCTGGCTCGAAGGTTGTACCGGTCGAATGGTTGGCATGTTCGGGCCATAGTTTAGATGTGATAGCTAAAGCTTCTATGTAGGGTTGATTCCATTAGTTCTTAGATATGTTCTTGTTGATTACCATGTTATTTCCAGATATGTTGGTTGTACCATAGAGGTCAGATTATTATCCATTGATGATCAAGAAGGAGAATATCCTAGAGATGGAATTCTGAACCAATTATGGCCATTATGAGTTGTTGACTATGTCTATTGACTGATCAATATCCTTGTTATATCATGGGTCTAATGACTTGTATGTATATTTTGCATTTGTTAGGATAGACTTGTTGAGGGACCTAATTGCTAGGGGTCAATTTGTTGAGTACTATAGTGCTATGATTGATCTATTAGATGTTAGAATTGCTGGATCTTCGTTAGTTGAGGCGATATGTGCCAAGTTGGATTATGGAGGCTGGATATGTACTATATATTATTAATTCATGGTAGTTTTGGTTATCTAGTTTTGAGGTTGGTGGGTGTTGATTAGTGGTGGTTTACTTTTCTTGCTCGTGATGCGTCTCTTGTGACTAAATGAGGATAACTGCTAAGGACCGTGACTGGGAAAGTGATATATGTGTGTCTGTATGCAAAGAAATGTATTAGGAGTCTACCAATGGGTGGTATATTGGGTATTTGTTGTACTTGTAAAGATCTGACGATTGTCGAGAATATAGAGAATTAGTATGTCAGTTATCTGTTCCATTTTTGGATATTTGTTGTCATGCTAAAGCTATTAATGATGGTTACAACAAAAAGCTATTATATATATATATATTGAGATAATGTTCAGACTATTTACCACGCTTATGATTATTAATATTATTGTGATTGATTGATTGAACATCATGGGAAAGGGCCTAAAGCTCCTACATGTGAGTGTCATTATATTAGCTATTGTTTGTGGTTGTTCTGATTAGCCTGTGAACCATCTATGGTTAATTTATAAGGACTACTGGTGTAAGAAAATATGAGGCAGGGTATAGTTTGTGTATGGGAAATATGGCTATAATTATGAGTAACTGTGATTACTCAGATATCTGCAGGAGGCTGTTGAAAGCATGCATACCTAGCTTGTTGTGTTCCTATTATATTGTGGCAGATTGAGTAGGGGGGATGAGTGATTGATTTGTGAGGGCCCCGTAGTGATTGCTACACTGATTCTCTATTACATACCGATTAGTTGCGGTTACCAGAACTATGGTTTAATACTGCGCATGTCTATGACAATCATATTTACTTCTCATTGTGATCTTGGAGTACATCTTTATGTGTTTTGGGTGAGACTTCTGATGTGTTAGAGACTGTTGACAAAGTATTTTTGCAGGTATTGCCCCAGAAATAAGGTAATGGGGTTAGCTAATGGGATAAGCTTAGCCCAGGATAGATTAGGCCATCCAAGATTCTGAGGTTAGTTGAGTCGACGACATAAAATTTAGTTGAGCCACCAATATATTCTATTATACAGTCAGCCTTTTAGGTATCAATGTTGATTATCCTCCTCCTCATCCTCGTGGTTGTTTAATATTGAAGACCTATTGGCGAGTCTTCATGCTTCGGGGACAATACTGTTTCTATCTAGCTTTCTTTATGTTCAAGACTTAATGACTTTTATATTATTACTTTCTATTGAAGTTTAGCTAGAAACATGTCTTAGCCCCCACCTAGTCTATGATTAGAGGTATTGTTGGACACATAAGTATGATTGTATATTTTCCTTTATCTTGCTATTGTATTATGTTGTGTCTCTTAGCCCCATTCCCTGAGTTTCTGCGTATGTTGTATTCATTGCCTATGAATGCTTGAATGAATGCTAAGAGACTTGTTTGAGGTTTCATCAGGATCCTCATTTGCCGTGTCACACCTAGGGCTACGGATACAGACAAGAAATATTCATTCCCTATATTTCTTTTGAAGCTCCAACAAATGAGAAACTTATTCATAGAGGTAAGAATGTTGTGGATCGAGATAAGATAAGACTTTAACTTCAATGAGAATTTTTTTTTCCAGATTGAATTTGTTTGTGATACATTTATGTATATGGGATTCCATATAGGAAATTTGACAAGCACTTATCAAATACAGTGGATATTTATTGAGATATTATGGTATTTCTTGCCTTCTTAGCTATCTTATTAATTTGTCGCATAACTATGTGAGCTCAATTTATGCTAGTATTTGTTGTGATAGGAGCATCAGTTCTACTAATGTTTAAATTCTTTTTTGTACCTGCACTAATTTATCAACGTAGCTGTTGTATAATTATTATCTTGTTTTTTTATGCATTTATCATTTTGCTTCATGTTCACAATTGTTTAGTCATATGATATTGTCTTCTATTGAATTATGTATCTTTTGGAAGCATAAATTATAATAGTTATCCTAAAATCAACCCTCACCACTACTTTATTGGAGGTTGTCAATGATATAACTATTATAAAAAATGGACTTTAATGATAAGAATTGTTGAGCTTAGAACATCGAGCTAGAGAGTTGCATGTTCTAGGGAGACCAATTTTAGCTAAGAGTGTAAAGCTATCAAGGGATGTGTAAAAATTGAATAAAAAATGTTATTGATTTATGGTTATTGGATTAATGGATTTTTAATAATTTTATAAAAAAATATTAGGTTATTGATTCAATTTTTATTTTTTAGTATTGAGTTATTAGGTAAACTGATAATCCATTACAATAATAGTGATTTACTATTTTACCTTTGTATATAAATATTAAATATTAATATCACTACCTTAATAGTTACTCATTTTGCCCTTTAACTTTCAATTTACACTTCACAGTGACTTTGAGTTTACAAAAAATAAACTCTTTTATTTGTGTTGAATTTGTATAGTTCTTTTCATGTTAGTTATTATTGTTTCTATTTTATGAGTATTTCTTAATGTGCATTGAGAATTACCCAAGTTATTTTACATTATTGGTTGGTGGTGTCAAAATATTGAAAATCTCATACATATATTTTATAAGTATTTTTTTATTGGATAAATCGAAAATCAAATCACTTAAGGGCCAAAAACTGATAAAAACTATCTTATTGATTGATTATTAATTTAGCATATTTAAAAATAAAAAAATAATAAATTGAATCGATCATACATAAAATCGAACTGAACTGACTAATGTACCACCCCAAGCCCACTAGAGCATTGCAGTTGCATAGAAGTCTCATGGTTTACACTCATCTCTACACTCTTTCTTTTGACTACTTTCTACCCTATTAAAGATTAAACTCTAAACTACACTCTCATGCAATTGGAGGCATTTTTCTAACGTTATTTCTTAATAAAAATTTTATTGTTTATTAGAATGGAAAGATAGGAATAGAGAGGGTAATTTGACTAAGAAATGCACTAATAGTTTATTTGATTTGCTTTTCAATTTTTTTCTACTATCCAATAAAACATCAACAAAAGATATCACATTGTTTTTCAAGGACAATATTATTCTTCATTTTCATAAAACAAAGGAAGACATAGTAGATAAACATTATGTAAGTTCTGCAGGGTATATAACAACAGATCAATGAAAAATTATTAAACATCTTTCTCCATTGCATTCCATTTTCATGAATAAAAAGTCCTTACAATGCTCCAGGAATGCAGTTGTGTATCAAGGATTCTAGATCCTGTTGGCAACAATATATATTATTAAGAATTTACAAAATTAATCATAAGCTAAATATTTATTTTATTTATATATTGATACTGACCTTGTGAAGACATTATCTTGAGTTGAACTGCTACTCGGGGGATCTTTCAACCTTGTGAACAAATTATTTGGTGAAATTAAAGAAGCAAAGACAGGTGGTTGAGGTAGATATGCCTTTTGAACTGGGTCACTAAAGTTCATAAGGAACTCATTTGAATGATTCCCATTATTTGCATTAGAATAACTATTAATTTGATTTTCTGTCATTTGGGGATTGATGTCGAGTTCAAGATTTTGGATAAAGTCATCCAACCCTATAAAGAACTCATTTGGTGGAACTAAAGAAGGTACTGCCTGTGATTGGGGTAAGTTTGCTTGTTGAAGCGTTTTTTTAAAGTTCATAAGGAACTCATTTGAATGATTCTCATTATTCACATTGGAATAACTATTAATTTGATTTTCTGTCATTTGGGTATTGATGTCGAGTTCAAGATTTTGGATCAAGTCATCCAACCCTATAAAGAACTCATTTGGTGGAACTAAAGAAGGTACTGCATGTGATTGGGGTAAGTTTGCTTGTTGAAGCGGTTTTTTGAAGTTCATAAGGAACTCATTTGAATGATTTCCATTATTCGCAATGTAATAACTATTAATTTGATTTTCTGGCATTTGGGAATTGATATCGAGTTCAAGATTTTGAATCAAGTCATCCAACCCTATAAAGAACTCATTTGGTGGAACAAAAGAAGGTACTGCATGTGATTGGCGTAAGTATGCTTGTTGAAGTGATTGTTTGAAGTTCACAAGGAACTCATTTGGTGGAACAAAAAAAGGTACTGTTTGTGATTGGGGTAAGTATGCTTGTTGAAGCGGTTCTTGGAAGTTCATAGGCAACTCATATGAATTCATTGCACAAGGGAGATTTGTTGGAACTGGAGAAGGTGTTGTTTGTGATGTGATTTTAGATTGGTTGACTGTAGAAGAAGAGGTAGGTTGAACTATTTGAGCTTGTCGTTTTCTTGCTCTATAATACTGCAAAAGGAACAAAAAGATGAAAGTAATTAGGATAGACTTATAAAAATGTTGATTTATCAATGTTCACACTTGAATATTTCATCTATGCTTTTTTATGATTAGATTCTAATTAAGATCTTAGATGAGTCCAACATTGATATCATGATTATTCCGTGTAGCTAATTAACAAAACTACTCTTCTTCTTCTTTAAAAATCATTGAATACTTCATAACTAAGAAAACATATGAGATTAGCAAATCAATAATTAGTAATGATAAAATTCAAATAAAATTTCTATACCTGTAGACGACTCTGAACCTGTTTACGAGTCAAATTTGGGTGATTCATCAATGCCCGGATGGATGAAGGAGTGGCTACATAAACAAAAGATAAGGATTTAATAGTTAAAAAAAAGTAGATTAATAAGAAATCTTTCCCAGAAAGACATACCTTTTTCTCCTATGTTGCGAATAGCTTCTTTGAATTTTTCATCAAGATCTGATGTCCATTTCATGCGTGGCCTTTCCCCTCGACCTTCCATAGTATTTTTTGAAATAAAAAATTACCAAAAAATTTATGTTGTACCTTGATCTTGATTGGTCGGACAATACCTTGTTATTTCAGGATTATCTCAGTGTAGAGCTTTGATAATCCCTCCTTGGAAGAGCTATAAATTTGATGTTGATGCTTTCTCTGATAATTTTTAATGTCCTTTGTAAGCTATGTGACCTCCTATTTATAGCTGGAGCAAGTAGACAGTTCAAGTGTGAATAAATTTTTTATCATCATTCAGATTAGCTCATGCTAGTTATTAAGTAATTTGTTAGGATTTATTGTAATAGGACAAAATTGAGATAATTGTCACATCATTTTAAGATGTAGCACTATCCTATTGGTCAAGTCATCTTGACACGTCGATAATTGTCACATCATTTTAAGATATGGCACTATCCTATTGGTCAAGTCGGCTTGACACGTTTGATGAATTTGAATTATCAAGAAAAAATGAATCATAGGCTTGAATATAATCAAATAAACCTATTTAATTATGCATTTCCAAATGTATCGTTCAACTCAAATTGACATGGGTATAATCTACATTTTGTATGAATTTAACCTAGTAAAATTTATGTGTTTACTATTACCAACTAACAAAATACTTAATCTATGAAAAGGTGAAGGAATATAACTAACGGAACTCACAAAAGAATGGAATGGAATTAGTGTGCATTTATTTACTTTCTTAAGGGGATTTACATTATATTTTTATAATAGTAGTGTCTGTGCCAATTTAAGCACACCTGAAATTATTTTGTAAGGGAATTTACATAATTTATTTTTCATAACCATAGTGTACAGGCTAATATTTGCACACTTGAAATTGTTTTTTTATTGGATTTATATTATATTTTTATAATCGTAGTGTTCGGACCAACTTATGCACATCTGGGATAATTTCTTAACGAGATTTACATAATTTTTGAAATAAGAGGATTTACATACTTTTTTGCCATTTTTTTTACTAGTTTAGTGTACGTGCGTTGCACGTGTGTGTCACGTCAATATTATTAAATTGAATACTATAAATATTTGAAAATTCTTAATATTGTCATAAGA
>JBCEWC010019162.1:0-11567 GCA_038996855.1 Solanum aculeatissimum
CTCACTCCTTGAAATAAAATACAACGATTGTTGCAATATTTTTCGTCCCTTGATTATTATTTTCTTGACGTGAAATTTTATTGTCATACACCTACTATTTATTTTTAATAAATATAAGATAAGTAGTACAAGTTTTTAAATAAATACCCTCTTTAACCCATAAATTATATTAATTATTTAAAATTACCTCTTAACTAAATAACAAAAATTATAGAATAGTCCAAAAAACCCCTTTAAAATTTATAAGATAAATTTTTTATAGTATACGAAACTTTATATATCAAAATGACTTAAATAGGTAATTACACATTCTCTCCACCATGGATGCATTTTCTCACGTCACTTTTGTTGAAATACCTTGCATCTCATTCTCCAGAGTATACCACCATAGTAGGAACAAATGGACCATTAGCAAGGCAAAATGAGTCTTGAAATAACGAGCAAGCCAACCATAAACATATTGGATGAGAAAGCATATTGTAATTTGTTCAAGTTGTGATGCAATTGAGATTTTATTCAAACCATTTAGATACTGGATAACATTTGAATTGCGAGACTGACTTTTCTCCCACTTGCCATCTTGAAAGTCCCAAGATGAATAAAGTCACCTTCCTTATTAGGAAGAACAAAAGCGCGCAACCAACAAGACAAGAAGGCTGTCAAATATGTCTCATCTCTTTTGTCAGGTCTCATCCTAAGCTTAGAAAATATCTTTTCTTCGGCATAGGACCATTTTTTTGCATCAAGTAAGGCTCCACTAGAATTATGCGTCAATTCAAGACGAGTGAATATCTTTTCCTTCTTTCACGGAGCAGGCTCATACCTTAGAGGTTTCTTAGACCAGAATTGTATCCACTTGCTGAAAGACACCTTTTGGTTAGCATCCTGAAGATGATGAAAGGCCGCAAATAAATGTGCACAAGTTTGAGAAATGTACTTGATCTTTTTTTCATCAAACAACGTAAGCTCTTTAGCCTCAGGCACCATTTCTTCATAATGAAAATCCAAAATTGGCAAACCTCCAAGAATATGTAAATCCCAAAGAGAAATAGATAACTCTCTAATAGATGTGAGAAGTGTATTTGTTTTGGGACACCAAGCTTCGCAAAATGCTTGTAAAATATCTGAATTACAGTCATAAGTGAAAGTGATGCATAAACAATGTTATAAATTTGTGTCATACCCAAGACTTCTTGACTCCTACGAAGAACATCGTTGGTCCACTCCAAATATCCTGGGATATGACAATACTTTCCCTCAGCTGTCATGGGTCACCCCGGTGAATATCACCTTAAATTATGTGACGACCTAAGCTTGAAAAAGGAGTTGCAATATTAGCATGATGATGGTCTGTTTCTTAGAGGGACCACAACTTAAGTAGATTATTGGAACTATGGGTTTGTGAGGCCACGGGCTCGCATATCGGCTAGCTAATAGAGTTTGAGCCAAGAATCTAGTTTGCTCCACCCCTTCTTTAGTTTCAACTACGAGATGCTTAAATTTGGTGGAAGGAGAGATGTATTGTCTAAAAATCGTCATCTTTCTAAATTGCAAGGAATAGAAGAAGTCATTAGTGACAAACATAGCCATAAAATGACAAGAAAAATATATATAAATATAATCTTATCAAGAAAATCTCTTTTTCATTCTTAGGTGGAAATGCGTATTCATTCCTTTTCTTATAAGAGTGTCTTCAAATTGTCCTTCTTAAGGTCGGAATGCATATCCATTCCTTTTTACCATAAGAGTGTCTTCACATTGTCCTTCTTAAGGTGGGAATGCATATCCATTCCTTTCCACCATAAGAACATTTTCAAATTATCTTTCTTGGGGTGAAAATGTGTATCCATTCCTTTTCATCATAATAATGTCTTCAAAGTGTCTTTCTTAAGGTGTGAATGTGTATCCATTCCTTTTCACCATAAGAACATTTTCAAATTATCTTTTTTAGGGTGGGAATGTGTATCCATTCTTTTTCATCATAAGAACGTCTTCAAATTGTCTTTCTTAGGGTGGGATTGGGTATCCATTCTTTTTTACCATAAGAAAATCTTCAAATTTTCTTTCTTAGGGTGGGAATGTGTATCCATTCCTTTTCACCGTAAGGATCTCTTAAAGTTGTCTTTCTTAAGGTGGAAATGTGTATCCATTCCTTTTCACCATAAAAGCATCTTCAAATTGTCTTTCTTAGGGTGGAAATACATATCCATTCCTTTCACCATAAAGATCTTTTCAAATTGTCTTTCTTAAGGTGGGAATAAGAATGTCTTCAAATTTCCCTTTCTTAAGGTGGGCATGCATAACCATTCTTTTTTTCACCATAAGAATTTCTCTAAATCACCTTTTTTAAGGTGGGGATGCGGATCTATCCATCCACATCTTAAGATCATATTCTTGTGAGACAATGAAACTCTTCATAAATATTTCTTTCATTGACCTACAAAAAATAAACAAGACTAGAAGAACACACAAAAAGAAGAAGAAGAAATTACCTAGGTATGAAAATATTTTTTTGGAGTCAAGATGAAAATAATGCAACTTCCAAGACTTTGAATCACTTTGTGCTCAAGAATAATGAGTCTGCATATATTTATAAAGAGACTACCATAATTAGTATCCGATACAAATTGGGTCTTTATAATTTGACTCCTAATAAAATTCAAGAAGGTATCATTAGTCAACTGTATTTTTTAATTTTCTAATCATACTAGAATTGTAATAAAAGTGACAAGAATGCAAATAGAAGGGTCCCATAATTTTTTTAAGACTTATGATTTGATATATGTCTTAAAAGGGAATGATCACTTATAAGTGTTGGCCACTATGTCGGCCACATAATTTTCTGGGAAATTACAATTGCTTCTATTTTTCACTAATTAAGCTTAATTTCTTTTACTTCAAGTCTAGTTTTTAAAAGATAAAAATGTCTCGACAAGACTTGAAGTAGGGGGCATTTATAATCATATAAAATGTATTAGATATAAATATTATAAAATAATTTAAATATATTAAATTCAAAATATATTAGTCAAAAATAAATATTGAGGATTAATATAATTGAGTTAATTATTTAAGTCCACTAAAATATGAATTTAATTAAAAGTCCAAACTCTTTTATTAGGGCTAGAAAACATGACCCACTTTATTATGCTCAATATCCTCTGATCCTAGAGGCCCACTTGATGTCATGTGTCGGACGACATGGCATGCCACGTCAAATAAAGAGGCCAATAGGATCATGTCATGTGTCAAAATGACATGGAATTCCTATCTTAATCAAAGGATAATAAAAATGTGCCACATGTACAAGTAATGTGTTCCGACCAATCAAATATCATCATGTCACTTGAAAGGAAACCTATTCCTATCACTTTTCCTGCGTCATGTCACTTAAATTTGATTGCCCAAAAGAAAGTTTGATTCCATCATAACTCCCTTATTCTACAAATATCTATAGGGTTCCTCATAATTTAGAATGGGCATACAAGAATTTTAACTAGAAGCCAGAGAGAGCTCGTGGATCAAACGTCGTAGATTTCTCTACAAGCAAAAAGTTCAAGAATTCAAGCGTTCAAGTTTAAGAACGGATCAAGATCAAGACCACTGAATTCAAGAACAAGTCTGAAAGCCCTTGAATTCAAGTACAAGTCAAGATTAAATTCAAGAACAAGTCTATATCAAGTTCATCAAATCCATAAATCAAGATCAAGACCACCGAATTCAAGATCAAACCCAAAAGCCCTTGAATTAAAGTACAAGTCAAGATCAAATCCATCAAATTTTCCAAGATTCAAGATAAAGCTAAGGATCCCTTGAATTTATGTTTGAAACGGCGAATCAGAGGATTCATAGAGAATGTAGAACTCACTCCTTGAAGTAAAATATTACAATTGTTGCAATATTTTTATTCCTAATTATTATTTTCTCGATGCGACTTTTATTGTCATACAATATGTGTCATAAATCAAATTATTTATATTATTTTTTATCTCAATTTGTGTAAAGATATTTAACCGGATAAGAAGTTTAAAAAACTTAAAGTTTTTAAAATTTATGATTATTTATGTTTATAAATTATTTCAATAAAAATAAAATAAAAAATTTAAAATAAAATTATTATTAAATATAAGAAGATATGATTCAATAAAATACGACAAAAAATTTAAAATAAAATTATTATTAAATATAAAAGATATGATTCTATAAAATGCTACTACTCTAAAAGAAAGATTTATTCATAAATTGAGATTAAAAAGATATTATTTGGAGCTAAGAGAAAAACATCAATCAATGAAGTTTTCTAATCACATGTACATTTTGATTAGGAATGCATAAAGAAAATCTGTAAATCATACCAGATTGATAATTCGAATTAAATCGAACAAAAACTTGATTTTGGTTCGATTTAATTTAATTTGGTATTAAAACATTGATCATAATTGATCTAGTTAGATTTTAACTAAAGAAAAAAGTTACATCAAAATCAAATTTGTAACACGCACAATTCTATTCATAGGATTCGAATTTTTTTTGCCGTAAATATATAAGTTTGAACCTAGTGATGTCTTATACGTACCTATGTTTTAAGCCTCATTCTTGTATGTGGGAAGTGTATTAGAAGCGGATTAGGTTCATAAGAGACCTCTAGTACTTAGACAAGTTAAAAACTTTCCTATTGATTGAATTTTTTGTATTAGATTATGTAAGGGTCAACTTTAAATGACCATAACTTTCAACACACAAGAAATAATATGTCCTATGACCTACCAAATTAAATATCTTTGAATTAACTTTTTCCACCAATTTCACCTGATTTAGAGTTCAGAGCAAAACGTGATGACCGTTTTACAATAGACTACCAAAGCAGAGTGAAACTGCAAACCTGCCTTATGGGCCATGATTTGAATGATGATCCATCCTGTTAACTCGTCGAATGACTTATGCAAGTTTATTTTTGTCACGACCCAAAATGAGCATGAGTCAACCCACACTTACCCTCCTAGGTGGGTGAACCAACATACACATCTCAATTTATATTAGCTATTTAACTTATAAAATACGATGATTATCGAAAGCTTAAACTCATAACGCAAGAAATAACCAAAAATCACCAAGTTTATTACTTAATATTCTCCAAAATCTAAAAGTCATCACAACAAGGACATCTAATCTTAAATACCGAATCTAGGAGTATCAACACCAGAATAGATAAATAAAATGGTTCATGTTCGAAAACTAAGAACATCATGACATGACTAATAAGATCCAACGCGATCTAGAGAAATAGCTCACAATGAAATCTGATATGCTGACAACTGATGTCGCTCAAGCCACACCTCCTTTTTTAAGGTAAAGCGGTCATTGTCAAGTAAATAACCTAACTAAGTTAGGGTGGATCCCTCAGGGAATATGGTAGACTCAAAAATTAATTCAATGTAAGTGGGGATGACTAACCTACTTATCTCCCAAGAAAAGGGATATTTTTGTAAAGTAAAATTAACTAAATTAAACTAATGCAGGTGTTGAGAAATTAGTAGAAGAGCTAACTAGGGTAATGTATTCCCCATGAATCCCTAACTTGATATTATCGGATAAATACAACCTTTTCTAGTGTATAGGTGTAGGACAGTAAGTTAGGTTCACCCAAACCTTTGATCCAGCAAATAGATAAATTTTATCACTGAACTTGATTCATCTCTGTGATGTGACATTACTAACGTTTACTTTTTATCCAAGTACAAACTCTCCTTGATCCAGTTCGGTTGATTAGAAGAGAACATCTGAATCGAATCATGTTAATTACCTCTTTTCCTATTCATTACTTTCTTGATCTTCCAAGTAACACTAGGCAAGTTCTAACGTAGGCCTCCATTAAAAAATAATTAAAAGTGAAGAGGATTAATTAATACAACCTAACACACCTTTCAAAAATTACACAATATTCAATTTTACCTTGTCAATTCTTCATGGTTCCCACAACCCTAGTTGTGGATTTAGCTATACATGATCAGTATAAATGCAGGAATTAAGAAGTAGGGTAACATAATTGAGCACTTACACAGATGAATTAAGAATATGAAATCCAACTCTTTAATTAGAATCACAAGGTCGAATTAAAAACACACAATTATGTTTTCCACTCAAAATATGATAAATTCAAAGTGTATTCTCTAAAACCTTGTTCATACTTCATAACTCATGTCTCTCCTCATGAAAAATAACCTAAAAACTTATTTATAATGTGTAAAATACAAAACTAAAATGGAATAAAAAAACTGTGTCGGTACACTCCACGGGCAAGTTTACGGCTCGTGCATCAATCTACGACCCGTATGTCAGAATTTCATGGACTACAACTAGATTCTGAAAACTACTTCTACGAGATCTTTCCACGAGCCATGTAATATTCTATGGCCCATGAGGGGTTTCGTCTGATGATTTTTCATAACTTCTCCACTTTCTGATCCTCAGGGCATGACTACACTCTACGACTCATGGATTGATCTATGATTCATCCGCTTCCTTCATAGCGTTTAACTCAGAAATTCACCCCTCACTAGAAATTACTATGAAACCCCATCTACGGCTCGTCAAATATTCCACGACCCGTGAAGGATTTCGTGGATCATAAAAAATTATCGCTTCAGCATACTTTGCCCAAAATCATTCCAACATTGAAATCCTACAAACTAAACACACAAAAACATCAAATCTACTAACATCTCTTTGAGAACAGACAAAATTCCAAGTTTTAAGCATCAAAGGTGTTGCATTTCGGCAACACATCAACACCCTCAACATAAAATTATTGCTTGTCCTTAAGCGACGAACTCAATTTATATAAACAGTACAGTGACACACAGACCTCAACCTAATGGCACAGACTTTATCACAATCCAACACAGACACCCACACCTCTTTTTAAATACATATCAGATAACTATCCAGAAAACCAATGCAAATCAATACACCCAATAATGCAACTATGATAAGTTATGCAACCATAAATAAGCAACAATCACGTACTTAGTCAGATAACAACAATGCAATGCAAGTGCCCTCACAAAAAGAAGTCTCATTCCTCACTCCAGATGATATTTTCAAATTTAGTACTTGGGGCAATACTACAACACTCTCTCATAAATGATATTACAATACTGTGACCAATACCATAGGAACCCTATACTCATGACTAATGCCTTCGACTAGTTGGACTAGAATCATTGTAGGACTTTCTAGGCATGTAACATAGGCTCAAGGGGCTTTGGTGGGATATTTTAGGAACATACTGACTAATGGACCTCCTTAACACCACGTTTTTCTACACTTTTGCCCTTTCAATCTATCTTTTTCTCAGTCCCCTTTTTTCTCCCTTTTCTAAGCTTTTTAGGGTGCTTTGTTCTCAATCTACATAATGCCTTTATTATAATTTTTTCTATTTAGAACACTGATTAGGTATTTTTTTTATTTTTCTCGCACCCTTTAGTACATTTTCTTCCTTTTTTTCTATATCACTAGTTTCCCCATCTTTACTTGACTTTCCTATCACCAGTCACCCTTAACTTAGGTTTTTGGCTTAAGTTGAGGTGCACAATATCCGTCTTCAGAACCAAGACCACTATTTTGGTAGCCACCCTCAACATAAGCTTTTTGCTTCAGTCGAGGTACACAATGTTCAAGGAATAACCAGGGCCAAGTTTAGGACTTATCATTTATCAAGGCAAGGTTACTTAGGTATTTACAAAGAAAGAGGTTAATTTCAGGCTCAAACACTGGGATCAAGGGATATATAACACATTGGTCGGTTATTTAGGCTAAGTGGACTATTAAGAACAACAACCTAAGATCCTTTCCTTATCAACTAATCTACAGTATAAGTCAGAGTAACAGGGCAAGTTTTGAATTGAAACACAGTACCGAATCATGCAATTTAAGCTCACTCATACATGGCACTGTATACATATCAACACAGACTATTCAGATCATGCTTTTATCACAATTTAGTCTAACTTATCAAATCAAGCATTGTTAAACAACTAATCATGCAAGGTTTCTATTAAGACTAACTAATCAAATTTTTTTGGTGGGTATTATTTTTCAATAAAAACATAATTATGTCATCGATATAGGTAATGTACGCTACTAATACTACCTAAACATCCTAAACATGACAGTTCAATAGAAAATAAATATCCGCATGAAAAAAGAACAAAGGTAAGAAAACTCTTTTGATAAAAACAAAATTGGGATAGTTATAGACCAGGGCTACTCAGACTTCACTGAGGCCTACAACTACCCACTAAAATACTTGATGTTGCTCAAGTCACACCTTCTTTTTTAGGTAAAGTAGTCGTTGTCAAGTAAATAGCCTAACCGAGGTTTGGGTCGATCCCTTAGAAAATATGATAGACTCAAAAATTAATTCAATGTAAGTCGGGATGACTAACCAACTTATCTCCCAAGAAAAGGGGGATTTTGTCAAGTAAAATTAACTAAACTAAACTAATACAGGTGTTGAGAAATCAATAGTAGAGCTAACTAGGTTAATGTGTTCCCCTTGAATCCCTAACTTAGTATTATTGGATAAATGCAACCTTTTCCGGTGTGTAGGTATAGGACAGTAATCTAGGTTCACCTAAACTTTTGATCCAGAAAATAGGTAAATTTCATCACGGAACTTGATCCGTCTCCATGATGTGACATTACTAACCCTTACTTTTTATCTCAGTACAACCTACCCTTGATCTAGTTCAGTTGATTAGATGAAAACACTTAAACAAATTTTGTTAATTACCTCTTTTTCTATTCATTACTTTCTTGACTCGACAAGTAACACTAGGTGAGTTCTAACGTAGGCCTCCATTAAAAATGAGTTAAAGTAAAGATGATTAATTAATACAACCTAACACACCTTCCAAGAATTACATAATATCTAATTTTATTTTGTTAGTTCCTCATGGTTCCCACAACCCTAGTTGTGGATTTAGCTATGCATGATCAATATAAAAGCAGGAATTATGAAGTAGAGTAACATAATTGAGCTTTTACACAGATGAATTAAGAATATGAAATTCAACTATTCAATTAGAATCACAAGGTCGAATTAAGAACACACAATAATATTTTTCACTCAAAATATGATAAATCCAAAATGTATTCTCCTTTCTCTCATGAAAAATAACCTAAAAATCTATTTATAATGTGCAAAATACAAAACCAAAATTGAATAGGAAAATTGTGTTGGCACACTCTACGGACAGGTTCACGGCTCGTGCATCAATCTACGACCTATATGCCAAGATTTCGTGAACTGCAACTAGATTCTGGAGACTACTTCTACTAGACCTTTCCATGGGTCGTGTAAGATTTTATGGCATGTGGGGGGTTCCGTTTGTGAAATAAAAATTCTATTTCCCAAAATGACTTGAGAGTCGTTGCATTAGATACCAATTTATCTATTGTTTGTCCCTGGATGGTCGAAAGAAAAGAAAGGGTAAGAATGGGTACCTAACTCAATAAAAAGATGTGGATATCGTCCATGCATATCTTTCTCAATCTCCCAAGTGGACTTCTCAACTGGACGATTCTTCCACTGGACATTCACTGATGCAATCTCCTTTGATCTCAACTTACGGACCTCCCTATCTAGGATAGCTACAGGCTCTTCCTCATAAGACAAGTTCTCATCAAGTACGACCGAATCCTAGTGCACAATGTAGTTTCCATCATCATGATATTTTTAAACATTGACACATGAAATACTAGGTGTACTCCAAATAAACCTGGAGGCAAAGCTAACTCATAGTCTACCTCTCCCACGCGCTTAAGAACTTTAAACGGTCCAATATATCTCGAACTGAGCTTACCCTGCTTACCAAACCTCACCACACCCTTCATGGGTGAAACCTTCAACAATACTTGCTCTCCCTCCATTAACTCCATATACCTAAATATTTGATCTATGTACTCCTTCTACCTACTCTATGCTGCTAGAAGTTTCTCCCGAATCAATTTCACCTTCTCCAATGACTCCCTAAGAAGGTCAGTACCCTAAGGCCTCACCTCGAATGCATCAAACTAACCAATATTAGACCTACATCTCTGTCTATATAATGCTTCAAATGGAGCCATATCAATGCTCGAGTGATAGCTATTATTATATGAAAACTCTGTCAAAGATAAGAACTGATCCTAGTGACCACCAAAATCTATCACACATGCACGAAGCATATCCTCCAATACTTGAATTGTCCTTTCAGACTGTCCATCGGTCTGAGGGTGAAATCCAGTACTAAGATCTAATCTTGTACCTAGCTCAGCCTGCGAGGTCCTCCAAAAGTTAGAAGTAAGTTGCGTCCCTCTATCTGATATGATGGAAATTGAAATTCCATGCAAATAAGCAATCTTGTTGATATAGAGTTTGGCTAACTTCTCTGCATTATAAGTCACCTTTACCAGAATAGAGTGTGCAGTCTTGGTCAATCTGTCAATGATTACCCATATTGAATCAAACTTACCCAATGTGTTTTGAAGACTAATCACAAAGTCTATGACAATCCTTTCCCACTTCCATTCAGGAATGGACATTCTTTGGAGAGTCCCTCCAGGCCTCTAGTGGGCAACAAAATCAGCAATGTCATACTTCATCCTACTCCACCAATAATGCTACCTCAGATCATGATACATCTTGGTTGCACCAGGATGTATGGAGTACCTCAAACTATGAGCTTCTACAAGAATAATCTAAATCAAATCATCAACACGAGGTACTCATACCCGCCCCTTAATCCTTAGAACACCTTCCTTATCAATCGCAGCTTCCTTGGCCCACCTCACAAGACTATGTCACAAATTCGACTCAGCTTCTTATCATCAAACTGCTTTTCTTTAATCTTGTCAAGAAATGATGATTTTTCCTTTATACAGGCCAAGAGTCCTTCCGTCTGAGTTACCTCCTGCCTCATAAGGTTGTTAACAAAGTTTGGACCTCTTTAGCTAACGGGCATCTAGAAACCTGCAAATGGGATAAACTTCCCATGCTTCTTGCTTTTCTACTCAATGCATCAGCCATAATATTAGCTTTTCCAGGGAGAATAGTAATATCATAGTCTTTTAGAAATTCCATCCATCTTCTTTGCCTCAAATTCAAGTCTTTTTATGTGAATACATGTTGTAAGTTGTAATGATCAGTATATACTTCACTTATGGCCCTATAAAGATAATGCCTCCACTGCTTTAATGAAAATACAATAAGAGCCAACTCTAGATCATGCGTGGGATAATGACATTCATTCACCTTTAATTGCCTTGAAGCATAGGAAATTATATCTCTCCAGCATTAACACTGTACCTAAACCAGAATAAGATGTATCACAATAAATAATTAAATTCTTACCTTCTATCGGCAAGGCAAGAATCAGTGCATAGTTAACAGGGTCTTGAGTTCAGAAAACTCTCTTCATACTCATCTAGCCCTATAAATGTGTCACACCCCAAAAGATGTGGAGGCATGACTGGCACTCGATACCACCATTGGCCGAGTAAGCCACTGAACATACTAGTTACTT
>JBCEWC010019163.1:0-11567 GCA_038996855.1 Solanum aculeatissimum
ATTATTCAAAATTGTTTTAAAAATTAAGAGTTCGACGTTTAATTCGTACTGTGGAGGGTAAAAATTGGGTGTCAACAAACTGTAATTAATTCAAACTATAGCTATATTAGCTAATTAACTAGTATATATTTGCTTATCCGCATAATTTTTCCTAGTAAAACCATATATAATTGAAGGTTTGTAATGGGTTAGGAGTGTGCATCGGTCGGTTCAGTTGAGTTTTAGACATTATCGATTTTTGATTTTTAAATATGCTAAACCATAAGATATTTTTTATCGATTTTCGATTTATCGATTTTAAGTCCTTAACGGATCGATTTTCAATTTACCCGATAAGGATGACAATAAGAATTTGAATTAATGAAAGTAGATGGAGTACGAAAGAGTAAAAACTAAAGACTAAATACTAAAATGAGTAACTAACTACTAAAGTACAGTAAAAATTAAAATAATTAAAGTATTACTATAGTGTCGTATTACTATTAAATTACTAATATTTAATATTTATAGAGGGGTAAAATAGTAAATTATTATAATCTTATTGGGTTATCGATTTACCCAATAGTAAAAATTGATATCAAACCGATAACCCAATAATTTTTTTTTAAAAATCATTGAATACTCGAGAACCTAATAACTCAATAACAATAATTCAATAACGCTTTTATCGGTTTAATTTATCGATCGGTTCAGTTTTTGCACACCCCTAATACAAATTGATTAATTTGAGAAGAATTTTATTCATTCACCCTACTTATTTTACCTAGAAACTTTTATTATATATCAAATATTATGAGGTAATTATTTTCTTAAATAATTTTGAAAGTTTGCAACAAGAAAAGTATCTTTCTTCATTATAAATTATTGAAATTAATTACGTGTATCTTATAGTATTTAATTTTGGGTTTTTATGGACACTTGGATCACATCTTATTTTAGTTAATTCCTAATGAAATGACATTTAGTAATTTTACGTAATTGTTTTGGCAATGTTTGTCACATCTATTAATTAATTTTATACACATCAAGATTGAAAATGAAATAATAATAATAATCTACTATATTAAGGCTGACAAAGATGATTTGTAAGAGCAAACTAAAGGTCTTTTTCACTATTTATTTTTGTGGATTTTTGATAATTGACAATTCTTAGCGTCCGTTTAATCATAATTTTCAATTAGTTATTTAAAATCAGATTGATTTGAAGTTAAAATTTCACCTGAACATATAATTTGATAGTTTCTTTTAGTTATGAAATGGAAAAATGACACAACTAGGCAAACATATGATATGTATTTACATTATACAACTATAGTTTGAAAAAATATAATTTATCGCTATACTTAGGTTTTGTTACTATTCTCTCTCGTCTCTCTCTGCAATTTCTTGCTAGATATACAATTACATATGTATATCAGCTGCATATATATATTTATTTTGATAGATATACATAGTCAATTCGCCTCTCTGCCCTCACTCACTCGCCTCTCTCCTCCTTTTCTCGATCTCGCTCGCTTCTTTCTCCTTCTCCCAGTCTCGTTTGCCAGATATACAAATACATATGTATATTAGTTACACATATACAATTACTTAATAGATATACATATACAATTTGACAAATATACATATACAATTCGCCTCTCTCCTCCCTATCTCGATCTCGCTCGCCTCTCTCCTCCCCTCCATGTCATATAGGTGAGGTTATATCATGTAATTACGTAAAATATAACTATTTGACCGTATTAAGTTTTTATCCTACGCTATTTATGAAAATTCTCCCTTTTTTTATACAATTGTTGGAGAATATTTCTTTTTATTTTATTTTCCAAATAAATAATAAATAAATAAATAGAGTGAAAATGACACAAATCCTACGTGGCAGCCATGGTTCCTTTTAAGTCAAAGCAAGCATTCCGCGTAGTAAACGCGTAACCGCGTACTCAGGAAAGAGAAAATGGGCCCCACCTTTTAAAAAAAAAATTAAAAATATTTTTTTAAAAAAGGATGAAATTAATATGTCATTTTCTAAGGGAATTTTTTTTGAAAAGATCTAAATCACACGTGGCATGCAATGAGTGGTTGTTTATACACCTTTTTTGTTTTCTTTATGTTTCATTTGTTCCTTAAAGTTACTATTTTACCCCTATGATATTTACTCAATAAGTTAGTAGTATATGTATTATTTAGTAATTGTGTATTTTTATATGTTATTATATGTGCTTATTATCTTGTTATTTTGGATATTTTTCTTTCGAGTTGAGAGTCTTTTGAAGTCAACACCTTTACCTTACAAATATAAGAATAAGATCTATGTATATTTTATCCTTCTCGTACCTTATAAGATTATTATTGACTTTTTTTTTTGTTTCTTCTTGATGCTTGATTAATTATGAGCATTAGGGCTAAAAAATCATTTTGAAGAGGTAAAATACTCTTTTAAATGTAAGTGTGGATCTTTTTGTTTGTTTGTTTGGTTTCTCACTCGGTAATCGATACTCATATTAGAACCCGACTACATTTAGATTCACGTCAAAAAGTGTTGGTGTAATATACCACAAATACAATGATTACAATTAAAAATGAAATGACAAAATTTAATAAAAAATCATTTAGACAGACGCGAATATCTTGCTCTTTTTAATCTCTTGAGGAAAGAGACACTGACAGGTTATTGAGACGAGTGTTTCCAGGAAACAACCTCGCTACTTTTGAGGTAGTGGTAAAGTCTGCGTACATTTTACCCTCCTCAAACTCCACTTGTGGGATTTCACCAGGTATGTTGTTGTTGTTGTTTGAGGAAAGAGACACTGAAGCGAAATGATGTTGAAATCTCCTTTCTTGATGTCTGTACTTTTTCAAACTGTAACAAAAACATGAATCTCCTTAAAATTGTGCAAGTAGAAATATACTTTACCCGTACATCTCTTCTCTTCCACATATTTCTTCTTCTCACAAAAATAAAGAAAGATCACTACTATTTATAGTTGAGAAATTCTTCCTTGTCTTGAATAAGAATGAAGTGGATAATAATGTAGGTGAATGGATGGAGGAATTATGTCTTGAAGGTTACATGAACAGGGCATAATGATATAGGACATGACTTAGTAATTACATGAGTTACAAGCAGTGGCGGATCCAAGATTTTAACTCAGAGGGTTCGAAATATAAAAGTATAATTGTGCGACTAAACTAACAAAATATAATTTTCAAAGGAATAATTAAGAGAAGCTAAAAAGGGATTCGAACCCTGAGCATGAGGGTTCATTTAAAACGAAACCTACCCTTATGCTAGACTTTGTTTATTATTTAGGAGGTTCAAGTTTAATATATATACAAAAATATAGAAAATTTACCTTATATACACAGTATAATTTTTCGCCGATGAACCCCCTTCCCCCTACCCTAGGTCCGCCCCTAGTTACAAGACTCTAATGTTCATACAAGTTACAAGAAACTAATGACTATGAGAGTTACAAGAACTAATGGTCATATAAGTTACAAGAACTAATAACCATTCTACTACAATTTATACTCACTAACATATGCACTTAATATTTTATTTTAATAATAAAATGCTTATACACTAACAAAAAAGTTCTACATTAAGGGTAAAGTGCTTCCCGACAAAAACAACTTCGTACCTAAGAGGATTCGAACCCAAAATCTTGATTAAAATAAATAAGTACTTATCATTTTACCACAATTCTTATTGGTGTAAGTGAACTTAATGTCTTTTACCTCCTACGTACTTTAAAAAAAAAAAGGGTATTGATGTACTTATTATTTTGTTTAGAAAAATGGAAGGCATATTTGATATGATAAGCACAAAAGAATAGAGAATATTGCAATAAATTAATTTTGCACTTATATAATGAAATATCAAATTGGTCAAACATATGCTTTTATACATATTATGTAGAATTATATAATTGATATAATCAAATTATCTCAATAATATTTCTTATAAAAAGTATTTTTTTTAAATCTCATATGTTGCGTATATACATCGTATTAATATTTTAATTTTCATATAATATTTTCGATCTTACAATTATTTTATAAATATTTAAGTGAGGGGTAAAGCGGGAAAAATGGATACATAAAAATAGATAAAACCAATCACTATCCGTATAATAATGTAAAGAGAGAGACAATTTTTTACTATTTTTATTATTTATTTTTTGCCATTTTTTAAAATTTACTTAAATTATATTTACCATGAAAACTATATTTTTTGGTATAAAAGCACCAATCTTCTTCTCATAATCCAGAAATCCAACAGAGCTGAAAAAGATTTTCAAATAAAAAAAGGAAATAAATTCTCTGAAATTCTAGAACCATCTTCTCTGTGAGTAGTAGAAGAAAATGGCGGATCAGCTAACTGATGACCAGATCTCTGAGTTCAAGGAGGCATTTAGCTTGTTCGATAAGGATGGAGATGGTTCGGGGCCTATTTTCTCTCTCTAAATGTGTTTATGTTTGCGTTTTTGATGGTTATTAGCTGTATGTGGAATCTGTTTGTTACAGATCTGACGTTTGATTTGAAGTTTTGAATGAAATGGTTGATTTTAGGTGTTAGTGCTTTTTGTTGTTTGGATTTTAAGATGACAGGTTGATTGATGATGAGAAATTGAGAATATTCTGTCGGTAAATAGAGGAAAGTTGTTTTCCTAGCTTGTTGAAACGTTTGAAAAGGAATTAGGGAATGTTGAAGCCATGTAGTTTGATGTTACGTTGGCGAATTGTTGTTTTTTGTTTATACATGAAATCTCAGGTTCTAAAACAAGTCATTTTTATCCTTTTTTTTTTAGTAGATAGAGTTGTCCTGCATCTGCATCCTATTTTTCATGATGTCTCAGATTAAAAAACAAGTGATTTTTTTCGGTCTTTGGTTAATAGAGTTATCTGGTATCTGTGGTCAATCGCCTAGTGATCAATAAAGTGTTCTGAGACTGAAAAATACAAGTGATTTCTTGCCATCTGTTCTAGCCTTGGTGGACAGAGTTAAGTGATGAACTTGTTGTTAGTGGGAAGTGAGATATTTTGTGAAATTAGGTGAGGTGTGTGCAAACTGGTCTGGACCTGTGGTTCATAAAAAAAAGAGTTATCCTGAATCTATGTGGGTGGGATGCAGTGGAATTAGTGGAGGTGTGGACACTAATTGCTATTTCAGAAAAGCTGTGTAAATTGGATTGGATTATACATGGATGGAGAAGTGATAATTTAATTTTGATGAATATTTGTAAGTGGCTTCAGCTTGTTTTAAATGTTAACCAAAATCTTTTTCTAAATCTGTCATATCTTTTTTGTCTGAACTGGTTGGTTGGGATGGACAATTAGATGAATGATTTTGTCATTAGTTGTTAGGGAAGTGTTAAAATTTTATTAAATGTTGTTAACAGTGCGAGAAATATTGTTTTCCGTTGATAATTTGGTGAAAAATTGTGGAGAGTAGCTTTCTAATGTTATGGTCACAAAGTGTGTTTTGTTAGTTTTTGCTCAGTAAGCTAATTGCAAAGCTTTGTATAGGTTGCATCACGACTAAGGAGCTTGGGACTGTGATGAGGTCGCTGGGGCAGAACCCGACTGAAGCTGAGCTTCAGGACATGATAAACGAGGTGGATGCAGATGGTAATGGAACCATCGACTTCCCAGAGTTTCTAAACCTCATGGCCAGGAAGATGAAGGATACTGACTCAGAGGAAGAGTTGAAAGAGGCATTCAGAGTTTTTGACAAGGATCAAAATGGCTTCATCTCCGCAGCAGAGCTTCGTCATGTGATGACCAACCTTGGGGAGAAGCTCACTGATGAAGAAGTCGATGAGATGATTAGGGAAGCAGATGTCGATGGCGATGGACAAATTAACTATGAGGAGTTTGTTAAGGTCATGATGGCCAAGTAATTACCACCATCCTCTTGTTAAAGTTGAAGTTTAGACTTGTTAAAAAAGCCAAGAATATTTCTTTGGACAGGATCTGCCTAGTATAATGTAACGTCTCACCATATCAATGTATTGGACCTTGAATGAATGTAATGTTTTTTTATTGTAAGGGTGGTGTAATCTCTACTTCTTTTTCTGTATTCCTCTCGATCTTCTCTAAGTTGGTGTACTTTCTTTCATCCTCTTAGTCGAAAAAATTTCTTTCATCAAGATTCTATGTTTTGTTGTTTTTGGTAGCTAGCTATTTTGGGCATATGGATGACAATGTGAGCAAAGCACATATAGTGAATACAGTTCACATATAGCTGATTCCGACTTATATGTTGATCATTACTTCAATAGAAGGGGATCTTAGTACCCAAAGCACCATCCATTCACCTAGATTTCGGAGAAGAACCACCTTATCGCAAGTCTCTTTCGTTTAAAAAAGAATGATGACCTGATTTGATTTGACATAAAATATACGAAAATAAATAAGAACCATGAAAAATCAAGAAACAACTGAAATTATCCATTTCATTTATCAGGGAATAATGGCAAATTCAATTCAGCAGGGACTGTTTCTCCCATCTATCAAACAAAAGCAACAAAGAGCAAATGATTTTAGTCATATGAATCCATTAAAAAACAAGTTATAATCTCTTCAAGCTTTTCTTTCTTGCATCAATCTTCTTTTTGTCTGCAGGGAGTTTTGTCAATCCAGCTTCCTTCTTCATGGTCAGTGAAGGTGGTGCTGCTGACCCACTAACCACTGTGTCCGCAGTTGGTGGCTGGTCCAGACTGTTTCCTCCTTTTACAATGTTAGCTGTAGGTGCTAACGGAGAAGGCTGTTGCAGAGGCGTGACTCCAGGTGCCAGAGTCTTCTGATCAACGTTACGCAGTGAAGTGTGTGTCTGGCCAACATTTAGGGCTGTTGTTGACTCGGAGATAGCTCCTGTTTTTAACTTAGTCTTTGGTTTAGCATGAATACTAGTATAAAGCCTGCATGTTTAAACACCAAGGGAGCATTAGACGGCAGGAAGTGCATTCAAAGTGCTAAACGACACTTATACTGCAAAGGTAAGCTTATCTTTTCATCTACAAAGGGCAAATGACAGCAGGATATTCTCCCTATGACCACATAAACTATGCTAGTCAGCCAGAATGGCTTAAGTCTGTATTAAACTTAGCCATCGGATTATGAGCAGGAATTCCAGGCTTTTTTACATCTACAAAGAGAAATGAGCATGAATTGGTTCACTCATATCTTCTTTTTGGTTTGAACCAGATAGATGTCCAAGTTTGATCTCCAGTTTCAACCCTTTCAAAATGTACCATTTCTATGAAATCCACAAAATTAAGATAATAACTTAAAAGCACAACAAAACAACGTTCTCACCATAAATATAATGACGGCTACATGTAGGATAATCAAGCATAACAGTGCCAAATAAAATGAGACAAATCATAGAAGTGAAGATGACCATGAGGTAAAGTGAAGTGTGAAGCTAGAACACACTAACTCACCTTGCATGTCTAGCATACTCATCATAATTATCAAGTAGCATCTTGCCAGCTTGCTCATTTAGCGCAGATTCTGGAAATGGCTCGATAAGTAAACATCTTACCACCTATTATAAAACCATCAAAGAAAGGAAAACGTCACTTCACATTTGTATCTCCAAAGTCCTCCAATTTACTTCGAAAAAAAGCATAAGCTTACCATGAGAACATGTCGTAGGCCCAAACTAGGATTCCAATCTTTTTTCAAAGCATTGACACAAATCTCACCATTGGAAGCAATGTTGGGATGAAAAATCTTGGTCAGAAAATAACCTAGGAAAAAAAAAAGTAAATTGTGTACTCAGCCATCTTGGCTTAGCAATTGGCAATGAGAGACCCACTCAGAGATGACAAAAATTGCAACGCATCTGAAGTGCTATGGCCTATGCATTGTCAAAAGTAACTGCTCTTAAAATTTTCCATCAGAATTGACAAAGTTCATTATCCTATAGAACTAGCAATTGAAGTTTATCCCGGAGAAAATATGCACACAATATGCATAGCCAAGGTACCCGACAAGTAAAGTCACTTGACCTATTCAAATGAATAGAAAGTGAAAAGAGTACCTAAATGAAATAATAAAGGGGAAAATACAACTTAAGCTCTTGAAATGTGATTAGTACAGCAGAGCCAATTGATTGAAACAAAAACTAATGCAAAGTTAAACCAGATACAAAGCATGCCAAACTTGAAAACATTGCAATGTCGAGACAAACCTTTGGGCGGGGAATGAGGGAAATCATGTGTCAAAATCAACTTCATTCGGAATACCCCATTCTCATAAGGTGTCCCAGCTGTAAGGTAGATAAGAGAAATTAGAATAACTGTCATGTCTCAAAGAACTGAAATATATACAGCAAACATAACATACCTGGGCCCTCAATATCAGCATATATGGTTGAAAAATCATCATCGTTTACACCAACTTTGATGCCCTCTGGAGGAGTTTCATCAAGATTTTTCAATTCCTTTGCCAATTGTTTTATCACGTTTGGTGGGAGATTTTCATTAGTTGCCTATGCCAAAAACCATATTTAGGACAATATCAATTGACAAATGGCAAATTAGCATACTAAATTACTTGATCACAAGATAAGGAAACGGAAAAAATATAAGAACTATTCATTTGGATCTAAGAAGAAAATGACATAATGAAAAATTAAATTTGATTGAAATACCATAGCCAAATATAAGTAGAATCCTAGGAACAGTTAGCAACTTTGCTGATGAGTTATCAGTGAAGCACGGAGTTTTTAGCTGGTAAGTTCAGATGTTGAAGACAATCAAGCTTATGAAAGAATCCTGTAAAAGGGCCAGAAAAAGATCATCAGCATACAATCCTTCAAGTGTCCAACCCATCATAAGAAACAGGAAAGTAAAGAGCTGTTCAAAATGACAAGGCCATCTTCAAGAAAATTGTGTTAAACCACCAGATGTGGATAATATGTCAGAGAATCACAAAATTGCCATTCCAGGTACAAGTCCATAGACTCCTCTTCTCCACATTAGTCCATATAATTGTCTCTGATACTCAAAGACAAATAATATACTTGACTATTCCAACCTAGTTTTCCAAATTTACACTACCTACTGGGTGTCTATCTACCCTCAGTCCCTCACAGGGTAGGGGTAAGGTTGCATACACACCACCCTCCCTAGACCCCACATGTGGACTTACACTGGGTGTTGTTGTACACTACCTTTGGTAGCAAAAAAATTTCCACTGACCCTGGGGCATGGTTTTTTAGTTAATAATCTCCATAGAATGCAACTCTTTATTTTCAATATTGTTTCACTACATAAATAAAATTCTCTTCACAATCAAGGCATTAACATCAACAAACTTGGTAGCTTGACTAGTTTCAGCGTAAAATCAAACAAAGACATCACCCAGTGGTATGATTAGAAAATCCAACCACTTATAAGAGAAACATTAAATGCTGAAGAGTCCTAATCCTCACTTCATAAAAGAGTGGTCTAAAACTACTTGATTCTGAACGTCAACAAAAAAAATGGTAGTACTGAAGCTGGCAGTGCTAAAAAGAAAGATTAGGCAAAGAATCTGAGTATCCAGCCAAAAGATTAGTCAAGTCAACCATTGATATCGAGAATGGGCAAATTCATAGTCAATCACATCTCCCCAATCTGGTAAATTCCAAAGTGGATAGCGTTGAACTATGTTGCTCGGACTCTTCAAAAATGTCGACAGGTGCGTTTCGGATCCTCCAAATATAGTGTATTTTTGAAGGATCCGACACGGTGCAGCAACATTTTTGGAGAGTTCGAGCAACTTAGGCGTTGAAAATTAGAGCTCAGAGACTGACAGAACTAACAAAACTGTTAAGATGTTTGCTTCCTGGCCCTTAACAATAGACATCCCTTAACAGCACCAACACACCATTTCATATAACTGCCCTCAAAGAAGGTGCTTTAGTTCACTATCACAAACATTTCTAGTATACGTTTCACTAATATTTACAAACATTAAAATAAGCAAACAACAAAACAGCAAATGCTAAGAGAACTAACAGCACATCCAGAGAAAGATATCTTTGGAATCCTAGCTGAAAGTTGAACGACATGGAGCAGGTAATCAAAAGGAGCAACTTTGAGCTGGAAATCTCAGGTTGCCCAACAAAATTGTCTAACCATGTTGCCAATAATCCACGAACCTTTCTCAAAATTCAACTCCAAATATGGTACTCCATAAAACTAAAATCTTAGAAATATAAAGAATGGAGACTAGTAGTTACACATTTCAAATGCTTACTTATTGAAGACCCAAAAGGATCTTGCACTTTGGTAATTTCATCAAAGGGGAAAAATGGAAAATTGCTCATCACAACCAAAGTCAAGACTAAAACTTTTCTATAGCCACTTTAAAATCAAATCAAAACCCAATCTTCCTATTTACACATATCTCAATGCACCAAAACAAGCATTAAAGAATCAGAGAAACACACACAACACAAATAAAGAAAACCTAATCAGTCAAGTAAAGAGATCCTCTACACCCAAACAATCAAAACCCAAAACACAAGTTCAACCATGAAAGCAAAGAACTTTACATACACACACTAAAAAAAAAGTCACCCTTTTACAATTAACATCAAAAGAACCACCGATCTGAATTAAAACTCCAAGAAATCACAACCCCAATTCTACAAATCAAATCTTTATTAGTCCCAAGTCAAGAATCAAGCACCCACAATCAAGATTGATGAAGAACAGTCATCAAAATAGAGCTGTAAACAAAATTCAAGAGATAAAAAGGAACCCCAGATGGGAAAAATTCACCTTTAGGCCTCTAGAGAGAGAGATTTGAAAGGAACAGAAGTGGGTAAAATGGATTAGAGGAGTAAGGCGTCTATTTGCTTTCCCTTTCCCTAACTTGGAACAATACCCACAAAAATCCAGAAAGTGATGCCTTTTTATTAAATCATCATTTGATGAATTTTGGATTAAAGAGACGCTGATTGATGTATGTACGTTACACACAACAGAGTCCAGGGAGGAAGGTATAGATATACAAGGGCAAAATAATTATTTTTATTTTTGTTTTAAGAGGGCAGACTTGTGAATAAGGGGGAAAACACATCAATTCAAATTGAATAATATTGAAGAAAATAGAAATATACAACTTGATGTTTTATTACCTTCCTAGATGGTTTTATTACGACGGGGAAAAAATTCATCTATTCATTGTATTTCTCCATTTCAAAAATTGATTTATGGATTTTAATATAGTAAAAGTGGGATCTATTTCAGATTGATGGATAGATTGTGTTTTGCTTGATCAGTGTTAGAGTCACATTAGGATTAGGGGGTTTGGATGAACTGAATCTGGCCTATTAGAAGTAGAGGGCGCTCTGGTGGGATGTTCACGGACAGAAAAAGATTGCAGTCAGTTTGATAATGATCGAGTGACATTGTTTCTTCGGCCCGAACCGAGGAATCCCTTAGATATGATGCAAAAGGGCTCTTGGTCTATCCTTGATCAGAGATGTCTCTATGAAAAATATGAATCGGAGTTTGAAGAAGGGGAGGGAGAAGGAGCCCTTGACCCGCAGAAGGATTTATTCA